>JAKTVB010000006.1:0-251842 GCA_030556995.1 Pichia gijzeniarum
CGCACGCACGCGCCAAGCCGAAGAGCCTCCAACAAGGACGGCGCATCTTCTGTTCTTCTGATAACCTGTCTGGGCAAGTTAGGAAACTTAGGTTTATCTCCAAGGCAAACTTTTGCTGGTGAGGTTGCAGAAGTTGTAAAGAAAAACGTTAAAATAATGACAATAATGGCAATGGTGTGGATGTAGTCCGTTAAAAATGTTGCCATGATACCACCAAACAATGTGTAAATCATGACACCAACTGAGAAAAGGAAAATTGCAGCCACTGTATTCATACCAGTCAAATCAGTGACAGCGGCAGATCCACCGGTCAATAACATCGCTGTAACTAGAACGTTAGTTGCAAAAGCGAAAAAGATGAAGACGGCATGTGCAATTGGACCTTATCTTGCTTTGATAATTTCCAAATAAGTGTGAGCATTAGGAGCCTTTTGTTTTGGCTTGATTGCAATAAATGAGAATAGAATTATTTGGCAATAAGCACCAGCAGCATAGAAAAAGGGATCGCAGACACCGTTTTTATAAGCTTGGGTTGAACTTTGTAATAAAGTTGCAGCCCATGTCCAGGATGAGACAACAGCGGCTGCAATCAATCCAGTTTTCACGGATCTACCAGCAGTTGAGAATTCTTCCGAGGTGATGACTTCTTTCTGATAACGACGTAGAACAAACGTGGCTAGAATCATACCAACGGAGAAAACCATTCCTAAACCGAAGATAATGGCGTAACCTGCACTTGAGGTAGCGGAATATTGATATCTGACATCTTTGTTTGGTAGAAATGGTGTTAGAAGTTTTTGGAAAAAGAAAAAAAAACAGTAAACCGTGAAAAGTTTGTGGAAAAAACAATAGACAGGCACGGGGATATTTATACAATTGAATGTGAATTTGTTTAGTCTATCGGAGAGAAAAAAGTAATGAAATTCAAACAAAACTTATTCGTGCCACATTCATATTTGCCAAAATTTTGTTCCAAAAAATTGACATGTCCTTCTCCAAGGCCAGAAAACTTACCATTAGAATCAATACGTTCGGCACCTTTATTGTCAAATAACTCTTTTGCTCCACATTTGCCATCTCCAGATAAAGATTTAATAACTAGGTTTAATCAAATATCAGTGCAATTTTCTCAGAAACACTCAAATGATTTGTTGGAAGTTTAATTTCCTGGAAATCATTCTGACATTGGAGGCAACTGGCCCTATGATGACAATGGTAACAAACTTTCAAATTTGCCATTACGAAGGATCTTATCATATGCATTGGACTTTGATGTTTTATTTAAAAGCTCAATAAATGAATTTGATTTGAAGTTTGATTCATTGAATACATGTTTATCCTTTCAACATGATACATTATCTTTTAAAAAATACAAATATCCTTATTGCTTATCCATTGAAGTCGAAAATGAAAGAAGAAATGCTCAGGAGGATACCAATAACAACAGTTGCATCAATCATGAACCTATTGATATAAACAGCCCTTTGATTCCCGATTTTTCAAGGTACTCAAGCATTACAAAAGATTTCAGTAAAAATACCATAGATGTATTTAAAGATCATGGCGATATCAATTTAATGAAAACTCTCTTTTGGTGGTTATTGGAAGTGGATATCTGGTAGAAAATGAAAATGGTAAATGGAGTTCAGTTTACTGGCCAAATTTTGGTGAAAAGCAAAATATTCCAAGTGATGCCAAAGTTCGTTGGTCCATTTTTTAAAGAATGAAGTTTGTTAAAGATATTGATTATTCCAACTTACCAGCTGCTTATAAAAATATTCAAAAAATTTTAGATGCAGATGATGACAGTAATTATAGTAATAATAATAGTATTAATACTGAGTCAAGTAATGCGATAAATTAACATTACGTGATTTGGTTGATATTGAAACAGGCACGATTAAAGCTGATTTTGAAAAAATTATGGCCAGTATAACAACTCATGAAAATGTTAAGTTAGATATAATCTGGAAAGATCCCCCTAGAGAATTATGGAATAGAATAAATCATTGCAACAAAAACAAAAGGTAAAGAAAAAAAATACTAAACACTCTCTAAGTACATAAAACTTTGGTATAAATTTATAAGCGTAGAAATAAAATTTACTGCTCCTTGATTTTGTAAGTCACAAAAGTTGATATGTTATGATTATTGGTCTTAAAGTTGTTAAATCCAATGCTTTCAACACCATTACCTTGCAACTCCTCGACTGGCTGAGCATCATCCCAATCGCTTGGTTTTGGAAAGTCACCTAAAGTATGCACCAACACTCCGAACGTTTGTAAATCTTCCAATTCAGGTAAAAACGTTATGGATGAGCTTATCTGTCTAATAATTGACTGAGTCTCTTTCTGTGTTTCGTCTAATGATTTTGTACCCATACTTGAAGCTTTATCACTGCTAGATCCATTATCGTGACCACCATCACAATCATCCACTAAATCTATATGGAACATCCATTTTTCAGATACTTGATTTGTTTCTTTGGATAGTATGAGCATTGTCAACCTGGTCTTTTCAGACTTCCGTCTTTGTAGAACGGCTTTCTATTTTTTTTGATTATTCTTTCCACCTCTATTATAAACAGTTGAACTAGTTCAACAATCGGTACTGGTGTGAGTTATTTCTTACTTTCAAACCATCCATGCAAAGCGTTAAATTAGATGAGTGCTTTTTCTATAAAAAATTACATTAAAAATTTGGTGGCAACAATCTTTCAAAAAGCAACCCAAATTTCAAAACAAAGCTCAACCAATTTGCAAACTTTTATCATCGAAAAAAATCAAACCAAACAAAAACCTTTCTAGGTCTTGCTCAAACTTCCTCTTGCTCTTCACATGCAGCCAGATACAATAAGCCATGAAGTTTACAAACCGATTGAGATAATTAATTCCTGCAATGAATTCAGACTAAGCAGAAAAAACTAATTTTTTGTAGTATTAAACTCATCAATAAGTGAAATAAAGTATTTCAAAAATCTTTCTGAAAGTGTAACACAGTCCTTCAAGAGTATGCCTGCACAAGCTGCTCGTAGTGCTCGCAGAGTGTCTGGCCAACGGCAATTTCACCACCATTATCCCGGTCACTGTCCAGCACATTATAAACTAGCTGAAAGTTCACATACAAAAACAATCTTTGTCTGCTTTCTTGAGATGCACCCAGGCTATTATTCGCTAGTTGAACAATGCATTTTTCAAAGGTATTACTGAGCCTCTGAATAGAACTGTTCAACGGTTCTGAGGTCTCCAACTCAAAGACCAGGTTCTGCACAAGCTTCACCAAATTGTTCAAAACAATACTGAATGATTGCGTGATCTTCAAAGGTATTAAAATATTCTTACTATTGACCACTTGTTTTATAATTGACGTTGATCCTAATGTCTGTGTTATATTATTGCACAAGTTGTCAATATTCCTCTGAAAAATAGGCCATAGGCTCAATAATTGCGTGTTTAGATAGTTATCAAAAAGTTCTGGTAAACAGCGATTTTGAATTTCATACTCCATACGCTGAATTTTTCGAATTGTGATAAGTATACCGAAATAATCACTCTTACAATTTTTCAACAGATAATTGGTGAAATTCGTACCTAGTTTCAGAATCGGATTGAATATTTGTTTGATGACACCATTGATTTCTTCGTTATTGGTCAAATTGAAAAACTCAACGATGAAGTTGAACTCAATCGTTAAATTATCCATTATAGTTTGATTCAAAAACTGGAAGATCTGTTCCATAAAGAATTTCATTCCGTTGGATTCGGCGATTTGTCCGAGGATTGAATACCGGTCACTTTCCTCGTGCAGTTGCTCTAATCTTTTCGGCAAATTAATTAAATACTCATTGATTGAGTTGGAGTTATCAAGTAAAAGGCTTTTAATATTGCTATTAGCGGATTTGTTGATGTTTGAGTTTGCCTGGCTATTTTGACTACCACTATTATCGTACTCGTTTTCTAGTATTTTCAAGCTCTCTAAAGAGCTTATATATTTGACAAAATTGAAATAGTAGTACCAACGAATGGTGTAGACGTATGCAGTCTCAAATTCTTTTTCCAATTTTATATTTTTATCTTTCAGAAATAGAATAATCTCTTTAACTTTAAGTAACTTGCTTTGAATTCTAACCGATGATGCTCTGGTTGAACGCAATGCTTTGATATTTTCAATCAAAAATTTCTTGATTCTTTCCAAACATTTCAACTCCAGTTTATCGACCAAATTGACCAATTCGGTAATGTTTTCATGATTAACCTTCTCGTTATCTTGTTGTTGTTCATAATTTTGTAAGATCTCCTTTTTTTCTTGCAAAATTGTCAACTGCGATACCCATTTCTCGTCAACTTTATGAAAAACTAGCGTTTTAATACACGCTGGAGAAATCAACAAATCGTTCAATACCGGAGTCAGCAGTTTATCAAACTTGCTGTTTTGTTGAATTTCGTTATTCAATTCGGATAACCTGGTTTGCAAAATCTCCATCTCGTTGGATAGTGTGTTCAAGTTGATTTCAAAATCTTGAATGTACTGGAATAATGGAGTAAGTAAGGAAATCGACATATCCAAACTGGACGCCATTTTATCCACATTTGCTTGTTTGGATTTAATATCAATATTGACTAATTGTTGATTAGCCCTATATGGAAACTCTTCAACATTAGATTCTTCGTTAACTCCATCGTCTATCTTTCCATTTTCTTCTTCGTCTTCGGAAAACACAATATCGAAGGATGGATTGGTGTTGAATTTATCGTTCAAATAATTAAGTCTGTCGACACCGTCTGTTTCGTCGTGGGCGGGCCTGCTTTTCCCATTTCTCCCACTGTTTATAACCTGTTGCTGAGTGGATGATCGACGAGAGATGCTGTGTCTGTGAGGTGTTACCAATGCCATTGCGACTTCTGCAGTGTTATAACAAACCTTTCACAGGACTTGTCGTGGTATTGACAACAAAAAAACAGTACTCAGCGATTTCCGTTCATGGTGCCATATTTTCTTTTCTAGGATCCATTGTAGATACGTGTAGACATCGAGGCAAATGGACGAATATGAGCTCACTTACATCAAGAGCGTGCACTGTGGTTACTGCAATGGTAAAAAGAAGGAGTCAGATTCTTGGGCGTTGGAATCAATTGCTGAGTTGATGAAAGATAAGGGCTATTGCAACAGCTCATCAATTACTTTTCATGGGGATAATCTTGGATTGGATAGCTATGAAAAATTGATGAAAGATGGATGGCGTAGGAGTGGTGGGTTTATGTACAAACCTGACCTATTACGTTCTTGTTGCAGACAGTATACTATAAGAACCAATTACGAATTGTTCGTTAATGGTGGATCCTACACGAAATCAATGAAGAAAAATATGAGGAAATTTTACAAAGCTATGGATGTGCCGCAAATGCCAAACAAATCCAACACTTTGTTAGAACTGTATGAAAACAATGATAATGAAGGCGAATTTAGAAGTATATTGGCCCCAAATTCCTTTTCAATTGACAGGTTTGAATTATATAAAAAATACCAAATGAAAATTCACGGCGATAAAGAGGATGAAATAAACGAATATTCTTTTTACAACTTTCTCTGTCACGATCCATTCCCACCTAGAGAAAGAGGTAGTATCGATTGGGTAGAGATCAATAGGCAATGG
This sequence comes from Pichia gijzeniarum, assembly GCA_030556995.1. Lineage (NCBI taxonomy): Eukaryota > Fungi > Ascomycota > Pichiomycetes > Pichiales > Pichiaceae > Pichia > Pichia gijzeniarum. The sequence goes on from JAKTVB010000006.1 coordinate 5,654, forward strand.
AATAATGGTGAAATAAACGATGAATTATTGAGTTTCCAAGGCCCAATTCATGAATGTTATTTTGTTGGAGACAAACTGATTGCAATTGCTGTATTGGATATATTGCCAACCACAATTTCTTCGGTTTATTTCATATGGGATCCAGATTATGCACACCTTGGACTTGGCACCGTTAGTGCCGTCCGTGAAATTGCAATGGCCAAAGTATTGAAAAAAGACCATTATTACATGGGCTTTTACATTGCTGACTGTGACAAAATGGTGTATAAGGCTAAGTTTGGGGGAGAAGTACGCAATTTTGACAACAGTGCAGAAGGAGTGAAGTGGGTAAATTTGAAAAATGTGCAGAACGTTCTTAAAGATGGAAAATTCAAAGTGTTCAGTGAAACCAAAGAAGGGAAGTACATTGATGTTGCCGAAACAAAGTTTGGTATCGGAGCTCATGGAATAGAAAAGGGCAGTTTTAAAACCGTTCATAAGACGTCTATGTTTCCCCAGCCAGCAGTTATTCCGGGATTGCTTAAGCCGTGATGATACTTTTTTACAGTTTACTAAAATAATGTTTTTATTCTAGACAAGATATGTTTGCATATTTCAATGTAGAGCCAGAGATAGTCACATTGATTTCGAAATAATAATGTAGCTACAAAGTGGATGAATATGCACCTTGCGTTGATAGATGTACGTAAAACATAAAGACATATATTCTTTTCAACACGACACCGATAATTGCTGGCTATGTATTTGGCCGTTCTTAGGGCTTGCAGCTGCATTCACAAAGGCCCATGGCCATGTGCAGACAGTGCTGCTCAACGTTACAGCCGACATTGCTGAACAAAACCGTTTTTTCTTGACGGGACCCTCTGTCCGCTTAAGCGGGTGAATTTTCTCCTGCTGAGTCTCTTCACCCGGTCGTGGAAACTGTTGTAGTATCTGTGTAGTAGCAACATTCCGGCACCGATTATGTGGACCCTGGCCAGTACTGCAAGAATCTCCTTGGGTATACGTCCTTCATTGACCTATTTTGGTGGACTCAAAAACCAGACAGCGTTTTTCAAACATGCAAAGGTCAGCAGCCTCTTGAACGTCGGTCTGGCCACAAAGTCATTCACCACTAAATCTAAGTCTTTGACCCCAACTCCAACAAACACAAAACTTGCTGCAGTTATCGATTCTAGAAGTGTTTTTTCCAAGGAAGAGCTTGAAGGTGCAAGAATTCAACGTCTGAACGGTTTGGGCATCCTTACTAAGTTCCCCGAAAAATGGATTCCTTACATGGAACTTATGCGGATTGAAAAGCCTATCGGTACTTTACTCTTGTTATCACCATGTATGTGGTCTATTACAATGGCTGCTTATATGGGTGCCGCCCCTATAGTCTCAACTGTTTGGATGTTATCCGTTTTCACTGTGGGTGCATTTGTCATGCGAGGTGCCGGTTGTACAATTAATGATATGTGGGACAGAAACTTAGATAATAAAGTTGCCAGAACAATTGAAAGACCAATCACTTCTGGTAGAGTTTCAATGAAACAAGCATGGGTATTTCTTTCAGCTCAAATGTTTGTCGGATTGCTAGTCCTTTTACAGCTTCCATTAGATTGTTTTCTTCTTGGTGCTTCTTCGCTTTTATTAGTTGGTACTTACCCATTTTTCAAGAGGGTTACATACTACCCACAGGTTGTCTTAAGTGCATGTTTCAATTGGGGAGCATTACTTGGATTTCCTGCAATGGGTATATGGAATTGGCCAGTTATGATTCCTCTGTATCTTAGTGGTTTTTTTTGGTGTATGCACTACGATACCATCTACGCACATCAGGATAAAAAGTTTGACATCAAAGCCGGTATCAAATCAACTGCCTTGGCTTGGGGTACGAAAAGTAAAACAATTTTCAATGGACTTTCGACTGCCCAAATGGCATGTTATTTAACGAGTGGATTTCTAGCTGGTATGGGACCATTCTTTTACATGGGTGCAGCTGTCGGTGCTTGGAGATTGTTCTCGATGACTAAAAGGGTCGATTTGGATAACCCAGCAAACTGTTGGTGGTGGTTCAAGGAAAATATCAAAACTGGTCATGTTTTCTGGATCGGTATTCTTTTAGACTACTTGTGGGTTCTTTTCTTTTAAAGTTATATAGAGTTTACTAAGGTAGTTATTCATTAGAAATCTTGTTTTCTGGCCTCCTCCACGTCTTCCTCTTCGACGGGAATACTCCACTGCTCCACGTGGAATCGACTTTTGCTATTTTTAAAGCTGTATTCCATCATTCTCTTTTCCATAAATCCCATACTGCTGAGCACAGGTACACGATAGACATTCACATATCCTTGTCTTATCTTCTCTCTTTGCGTCTTGTAGACCTTCTCCATCAGTGTGTTTAACTCAGGTGAAAATGGAACCAGACGAATGACACCATCAAATAATGAGCTCTCTAATGTTTGTAATATTTTACTGTCTTCAAATAATTCACTACTAATACTGGCCATCATTGAAATGCGTCCAGGGTATTTATTAAGGATCTGTCGTAAACCAAAGACAAATCGTATCACTGAATTACATTCAACCAATCCTTCACAACCATAAATCATAGGATTTAACATATACGGGACGGTTAATCTGACCATTTTATTTTCATCCTTCAGCTCTCTATCCACTATGCCACCAATATTCTTTAGTACCTCATCGTATCCACCATCTAATCTAACATAACTTATTTCCGTGGCGCCGGGACTTGGTCTTATCGATGTGGTGATATCGAATTGATGATTGTATTCCGGATATCTCGAATCATCAACTAGAAGCTCATCAGATCCTTTCTTATTTCTGTCTCCCGCAATATCTTTCTTGTACCTCCAAGCAATTTTCAAATCATTGCCTGCATTGATATTACTAACACTCAGTTTTCCTTCTTGTTCTTGAACTAATTTTTTCTTCCTTTCCTTTGAATTACCCGCATATACATCAGGTAATTCATTACCAAAAGAAGTATCCATTCCAACAACGATACAATGGTTGACTACTTTCCCCATTTTTCTGTTCTGTACAATTCCTTCACTGACATAATTTTTGATAAGTACGCCACTAAAATCCGTACTTCCGTCTTCTTCGATTAACAAGGAACAATTCACTGGTAGTCCACCATGATTTAACACTATATCGATATCCTTTGTTCCTGTTGATACACAGTTGATATTAGACATAACTATTGATGGCTTGATACCTGGGTGTTTAATTATGTTGTCCTCCTTTTCAAGCTCCACATTAAGTTTTTTAGCTTTGATTTTCTCCGTATCTCTGTTTTCAAGAGTTGAATTTGTAGTTGGATGTGGTCTAGGCATTCTATTTACTGCAATACCTGCACCTGCGCCGGGAGCTCTTGCTCTTTGAAGCATTGGGTTGTTGGGTGCTGGGACTCTGCCATTAACTACTTCTCCCCTTTTTCTGAAAGACATGATTTGTCTTGTCTCTGCTGACTATCCGATTCTTTGCAGTAAGATATGCTAATGGATTGCAAAGTGAAAAAGGGAAACGCTGAAAATTTTGTTTTCTGAATTCTTTTACTAGAACAATAATCACTCCATTTTGCCATCCATCTCTATATTAATCCTTACAGTCTGGGGTACTGCATAGTGTTTGTTCATAATGACGCCCAAGGATACGGATAATACAGCAGATACTGACACGAGCATGTCTGCAGATATGGATCTGTCATATTCCGAAAATTACGCTTACGATGAGGCATTGGACGATAAGACCCTACTGAACGGATCAAATAATGATGAAGATAAACAACTACCTGCAGTTGCTAACTATGTGATCGGTGCAGATACATTGGAAGGAACAACTTTAAATGATGGTGACGGAGGAGAGAGTGATAGTAATAGACCGGGTGCAAACTTCAGCCATACTGTTGATCCATCAATTGCTCATGTCAAACAGCTTAAATACAATCAAAATAAAATTTTACTTGACAGAGCAATAAATTCAACCATCTCCATGTTTTCTGAGTTTAAGGAAAACAACATGAATTCACCAATTCATTATCCAATCCATCAAATGGTGTCTAACGGTCATGACTCGAAACTCAATTCAATAAAATCTAAAAGAGCCTTATTATTACAAGAAGATGACGAAGAAACCAAAAAATTATGTGATGACAAGTTTGATATCTTGAAAATCGATCTAAAGGTTGGTATGAAATCATCAGATTCATTAATTACAAGTTTAGATGATTCAACGATTTCAATGCTATTGGATGACAAATTTTCACAGATCATAAATCATTTGAAAAATCTTAAGTCAAGAATCGATGATATAACGTCTAAGGTTCTAATTACAGGAGATTTAAACTCTGGTAAATCAAGTTTTTGTAATGCATTACTGCGGAGAAATATAATGCCAGTAGATCAGCAACCATGTACTAACGTCTTTTGTGAAATTATCAATTATCAAGAGAATAATTTGATTGAAGAAGTTCATGCTATTCCAATTGGTTCAGCATATAACATTAAAAACGAAAATACTTATAATAGATTTTCACTTGATAAGTTAGAGGATTTGGTTTATGAAAACGATAAATATTCCTTATTAAAGGTTTATACTAACGATAATAGAACAACGAATGAGAGTTTACTAAAAAATGGTATTGTTGACATCAGATTGATTGATGCCCCAGGTTTGAACTTAGATTCATATCAGACAATGCAACTTTTTTCAAGACAAGAGGAAATTGATTTAGTTATTTTTGTCGTTAATGCAGAAAATCACTTCACACTATCAGGCAGAGAATTCATTTCGAGTGTTAACAAGGATAAAAAATTCACATTTATTGTTGTTAATAAATTTGATTCTATCAAGAAAAAGGATAAATGTGTTGAAAAAATCATGCAACAAGTGGGTGACCTATCACCTGAAACACACAAAGATTCTGATGATTTCGTGCACTTTGTCTCGTCGGCTGAAGCATTGTCGAATAAGCCAGATGGTGATGGACCAGATGGTGACCCAGATAATGGGCCGAACGGTGTTCCAAGAAACCCTAACTTTGATAGGTTGGAGGCATCATTGAGAAGCTTTGTGCTTGATAAAAGATCGGTCTCCAAATTACTACCTGCAAAGAATTATTTGACAAAGATTTTCAAAGAAACATTATTTTTAATCAATTTGAATATTAATAATTATAATGAAAATAAAGAGCAATTGAGTAAAGAGTTGAATGAAATCAAACCGAAATATGATGAAATTGTCAAAACGTCCGTTAAACTAAATGACAAAATCATGAAGATTATTGATGAAAGCTCTGATCTTGTTTATGAAAACACGAGGGAGAACATAAATAAAACAATCCAAAATTTTGCAGAAATCAAGAAAATTGATAAATCAGTCACGTTGTTTAATATTGATCAATTTATTCAAACAACTAAATTGAAGGTTGTGCATGATATTTTATCAAGTATTGAAGACTCGGAAGATTTTGCAAGATTGAAAACATTACATAGCATTACCGATATACGTAATTTAGGAAAAAAGTTGTTGGGCGATGATAAGTTACCTGAACATAAGTTTAAACCGGAATCCATGTATTCACATAAGAGGGATAGAGAATTAAAGAATCAAATTAATATCAATTTTGAAGTTATCGATTTGATTGATTTTGACTCAATATTCAATTTTTTCAAGAGTGTGCAAACATTATTTGATTTCAGCAGTTTCACCAAATTTTCCAAAATCAGTAATGATGATCTAACAGTAAGTTCTGTTTTATCATCCAACGTTTTCAAAACTGGTATTTCAAGTATCGTTATATTGTATGGACCTAAAATCGTATCTGTTTTCACGGGCGTTAGTTCGATTATCAAGTTGCCTAAAATCATAACCATTACGTCAATTACATTATTGGTTGGATATCCACTGTACTACATAATCAAGGAGTCACCGAAAACTGTACATAAAAATATCATCAAAAAGATTAAATGCAATCTCTTGAGTGATGACTACATCCATCTGAATAGTTTACGTATTTCCAAGGAAGTTCGTAAAGTCTTGAATTATCCTGCAAAGGACGTGTCAGTCGGGGTCAACGGGCTAATTGAAAGAGAAAGTCATTTGAAGATGAAGCTAGTCAATAAAGTGAATGTTTTAAGGGGTAATTTGAAATTTCTACAAACTTTGAAGGAGCGTGTTGAAGTCCAAAATGGTATTGTGGAAGGATTCGAGCTTGAAGTCGATTAAGTGGAGCGTATATATAGAATTAGTAAATAGACATAGTTAGGATGTTTAAAACTAATAATTGAACGAGTTTGATGATTTGGATTGATTGAGTGACGACGGATTTTGATGGAAATTCGCTTCCTCGAGAACACTTGCAAGTTCATGCAGATTCAATTCGTTTGAAACGCAACGATGTTTGCCAGAGTCACGCAATTGGCAAGATTAGGATTCAAACCTGCAAGGTTCCAGTCCACAGTATCGCAGGTATCACCAGTGAAAGAACTCAATCCTAATATTCTTGATTTACGAGTCGGATTCATTCGTGATATTGCCAAACACGAAAATGCAGACTCTCTATTCGTTTCGCAGATCCAAATTGGGCCTGATTCAAACAAGGACATCGTTCAAGTCTGTTCTGGGCTTGTAGGAATAGTTCCAATGGAACAGTTAAACCAACGTCGAGTCGTTGTTGTGAATAACTTGAAGCCTAGCAAAATGAGAGGTGTCAAGTCGGAGGCCATGCTGTTATGCGCTGATAAGAGTGAAAAATTAGCGGACGGAGAAGTCAATTTCAACGTCGTCCCTATAACTCCACCTACGGATGCAGAGTTGGGTACTGCATTGAAATTTAAAAGTAAAAATGATCATGAAAAAGTTGAGGAAGTTGCTATTAAACGTATCAAAAGTAAGGCATTTGAGACAATTTCGCAAGATCTGGCAATTGACGACAATTGGCAAGTCGTGTGGCGACAGGATCACGTGTTGCAAGGATGCACTGCCGGCGTCGGCGACCGCAAATTGATTGGTGCACGGGTGTGTTGAATTTCGCAGATTAATTCTTTTTTTCTTGTTTGGGAATCCGGAAAAAAAAATTTGGAAATTTCATTTTTTTCTTATTTTTCACGTAAAGAAGAGCTGAAAATTTTTTTTTTTTAGATTATTTCTTTAGATTATTTCTCTAGATTTGTTCCTCCTAGTCTTTTCGTTTCTATAGATCTGTAAATAGTCCTTTATCCAAGTTAATCATGGCATTGCAAATTTCTCCGAAAGATACTGATCTATTACTGAAACAAAAAAATGTTCTTTCCAGGGAAGTTTTAAGCAAATATAAATATGCTGGTGAAATTTCACAGACATGTCTTAAGTACATTATTACATTAATCAATGATTCCTACCATTTAGGTAAACATGAACCATATTCTGCAGCTGAACTTTGTCTTTTGGGTGATAGTTTCATTCAGTCGTTAATGGAAGGACAATATAAAAAAGTAGTTGAGAAAGGTATTGCTCAACCAGTTACACTTGATGTTAATGAATTATTAGTTGGTTATTCTCCAGAATTAACAGACGAACATAATAATCTAATCTTCAAACAGGGTGATATTGTCACAATCAACTTGGGTTGTCATATTGACGGTTATACATCCAATTTAGCACATACAATTGTTATCTATCCACCAGGAAATGAACCAGCTGGTCCATTGTTAGGTCCATCAGCTGATGTTATTTGTGCATCTTATCTTGCCAATGAAACAATTGTTTCCCTTTTAGCATGTGTTTTGACACCTGAAAAAATACCAGCAACTTTACTAAATAATAATACTAATAGACAAATAACTGGCTCGCTTATAAGAAATATTGTCGATTCAATTGCAGAATCTTTTAATTGTGTTGTTGTACCAACTTCCAAGGTTAGAAGAATAAGGAGATTTTTAGCAGGACAAGCAGAAGGAGTTGTTGCTGAAAGAGATTTCAAAGGTGTTGTATGGTCAGAAATGGATCAGGAAAATGCATTATTGAAGAAAAGCGACATGATCAATTCGAATGAGACACAATTATCAATTATCGACAACTCGATGGGACGTAGTAATAACGAGGAAAATCCAGATAATGCAATTCCAAGTGATGATTTCGTTGTTTTAGCTGGTGAAGTCTATATTGTCGATATCAAAATGGCACCAATAAATAAGGAAGAACCAGGGTTGGTCACATTACAATCGCTTGATGGTAATATAAAAGAAGGAGAATTCAATCCAAAACATTCAATTTTTATTAGAGATGTTTCGATTTCCGAACAATTGAAATTGAGAGGTAGTAGAAGATTGTTGTCATTAGTTGATAAAAAGCAATCTGTTTATCCATTCAAATTAGCCTATGTGTCTGAAAATTTCCCATTGAAATTGGATGGTGATGTCATGGAACAACTAGGTAAGATTGAAAAAGATGTTAAAGTTTTCAAATTCGGATTGAACGAATGTATTAACAAGCAGCTATTTGCATCCAAGGCAATTGTGGCGTGTAAATTTGTTTCATTGAGGGAGATTTTGAAGCTTCCAACGTCCACTGGTATCAACGGATACGATGCAAGCAATCCATCGTTACCGGGGCTGGAATTACCATTGCCAAAATTAGGAATCACTTCATTGAAGTTGAAGACGTTACTCAAACAGGGTAAGGCAATCAATGTGTCCAGATTCTTGTCTACAGTGGCAATCAGTGAAGAATTTGGTTGTGTTAGGATCAGTGGTGGTAGCAAGACATTCCAGCCAAGCTGGGTCCACTCCGACTTGCAGTTACAGGGAAGTTTGGCCACTGGTGTGAGCGAGTTGGCAGCATTGGTGCAAGACTCGAGGTTTGGTATCAGTATCACCGAATGTGGTGTTCTCAATGCCTCTGCAGTCGTCTCTGCACCAGCAGAGGGTGGCGACGCCATGGAGGAGTAGTTGGAAGAAGGCTCAGAACTGTGTAAAATCAAATATCAACCGACCGTCGTAGCGAAAAAAAAAAAAGACCGAGAAAAAAGCGGCGCGCCGTGCACGGGTGTGGGCGAAAAAAGAGACCCGTTTTTCTGGATTGGCAGAGGGGGGCGAATTTGCCCTTTTCCGTTTTTCCTTTTGTGCTGGCGCTGGCGCAGGCGCCGGGAGCGTTTTGTGTGCCGCGGCGCTGTAAGCAGAGGGGGATGATGTTTGTTGCGGTGCCAGCTGCGCTGTTGTTGTTTGTAGCCCGTCTTGTCTGGTCTGGTCCTGCTGCTTCTGCTTTGATCTGCTCTGGCTCCTTCCTCCTTCTGGCCGTCTTAATTCTGCAGTTCACACTCAAGACACACAGTAGGTATTCCCCTTTTGTTTTCACTCAGCGATAACAGGCATCCCCATGGGCTGGGCTCGCACATGGCACTGGTTAGGATTCTGATTCACCTCCCAATGTGAACTAATAATTGAAATGACATTCCGTCATTGTATTTTTTTTATTTCAAAAATCAATTTATCATCTGCATCTAGGCATACACATGAGACATTCTCCGTACTTACATATACACATTGATTATTGTACTTTCCTAAGTATCGCTTGGCGCTCCTATTGTCACAGATCAAATTAGTTCAGCTCAATTCAATTCAATTCAATTCAAACCGGTGGGCTGGCCAAGCTAGTTTTCAAATTAAGTTCAGCACTTTGAAGAAACATTTCCCTTATTCAATTCATTTGATATCAAACTGAAACGTACTGCTAAGACCGTCGTCTGACTACCGTTTCATGATGGCCCTCAAATACATGATTTTTCTTTCCGAGGGGGCGTATTTTTTTTTTTTCGTTTGTTTTTTACCTGAGTTTTACGATGTTTACAAGCTAGCTACAATCTTTTCAATGTGTCCACCAGATATCCTTCACCATTTACCATCATGTGCCTTTTGCCCTTCGCCCTTCGCCCTTCGCCTTTGCCCAAAGCTGACAGCTGAGCTTTTTTTAGTCTTCGCGCCGATGGTCAAGTATACTAACATTTCTTACTCTATTAATGCAGAAACAAATTAACCCCACCAATTAAAAATGACATTATCTCGTGAAGACTCTGTTTATTTAGCTAAATTAGCTGAACAAGCTGAAAGATATGAAGAAATGGTTGAAAATATGAAAGCCGTTGCTTCATCTGGCCAAGAATTATCAATCGAAGAGAGAAATTTGTTGTCAGTTGCTTATAAAAATGTAATTGGTGCCAGAAGAGCATCATGGAGAATTGTTTCATCAATCGAACAAAAGGAAGAACAAAAGGGAAATGAATCACAAGTCAAACTAATAAGAGATTATAGAAGTAAGATTGAGTTAGAATTAACAAATATTTGTGATGATATCCTAAATGTTCTTAGTGAACATTTGATTCCAACTGCTCAATCTGGTGAATCAAAGGTTTTCTACTATAAGATGAAGGGTGATTATCATAGATATCTTGCTGAATTTGCAATTGCTGAGAAAAGAAAAGATGCTGCCAATGCATCTTTGGAAGCTTATAAAGCAGCTTCGGAAGTCGCAGTTACCGAATTACCACCAACTCATCCAATTAGATTAGGTTTAGCCCTAAACTTCTCTGTCTTTTATTATGAGATTTTGAATTCTCCAGATAAGGCATGCCATTTAGCCAAGCAAGCCTTTGATGATGCAATTGCTGAATTAGATACTTTATCAGAAGAATCTTATAAAGACTCCACTTTGATTATGCAATTACTTAGAGATAACTTAACTTTATGGACTTCTGATATGTCGGAGGCTGGTCAAGAAGATTCCAATGCAGCACCAACTGAAAAGCAGGAAGAATAAATTAAATAAATTAATTAAATTAAATTATATTATATTAAATTAATATTTTTTATTTATTTAATATTCTTTTTATAAATTATATTATACTATTATTATGTTTTAGTTGGTTTTTTTTTTTACCATCATTCTTCTACCTATTTTGTGTTACTAGTAACAAATAGTATCCTCTCTTTAGTTTTATCTTTTGTATATTTCCAATTTCAAATCTTACCAAATTTTTTAAAAATTGCAAACGCGCCCTCTTTAATTAGAGGTAGAAGAAGGAGAGATGAATTGTTTGCTGTTGTTTTAACTATAATCCACCAATATACTAACCTCCTCTTCTGTGGCAATACAATGGAGTCAATTGATTTGAATGGTACCGGGGCGCCTAAATACGCTATTGTGTTTAAGATAATCAATTTAATAGTGGCATTTCTGTCATTTCTTTGTGGTGTGAGTGAACTATTTACAAGATTCGACTATTTTTTCCAAGGAATTTTTGTGATGGGGATGGGTGTGTTGATAGGATACTTAGAGTTCAAGATTCCACCCAAGTTATTCACATATGCGTCCTCGTTTTTCTCCTTTCTCGGCAGAGGGTGCATATACATGCTAATTGCGGTTTTGAACTTGCACTTCCCCGTTTTGAGGACACTTGTGGCGTTGGTCATTTTCGTCATTGGTGTGGTGTATGTCGTGCTTGAGTTCATGCCTGCGGTGCAGCCTCCGGAGAATATGAGGGGCGAGCAGGGGCTAGGAGATGATATTTTGGATGATATTATTTAATCTTTTAGGAGTTTATAGTTTAATATTATGATTTATTGGAAAAGGAGGTTGGATGCTTAGTAAGATTTTGTCGTGTGAGGTTGTCAAAATGCCATTTGTGTGATTGTAGTTGTTGGCTGTCAAATCAGCCGCAAACGTTTTATAAGTGGAAAACTGATTTCGGGTTTATTATTAGTGCTTATTTGTTAGCAAATTAGACGGATATGGAGAGAGAAATTTGGTATTTTGAGATATTTACAGGGAGATGGGTGTTGGGTACTTTCCATCCAAAATATTTTTCACGCGATATATTTAAAATTGTTGATTCACATAATGCGAAGTTTTTGACATGGAATTTTTCCAAAATCTTCAAATGGACTAGTTCATACTGGTTTAAACACAACAGAAATGAACCTCGGTTCGAAAACAAGGCGTAAAAGCAGATATCACGTGATACATGCAAGTCAGGTAAAAGACTAAAAAGTGAAATTTTGTAAAAGACTGGATGGCCAAGTTGGTTAAGGCGTGCGACTGTTAATCGCAAGATCGTGAGTTCAACCCTCACTCTGGTCGTTTCTATTATTTTTTGAGACGTCTTTTTCCAGATTTTCCGGAAGGCCTCGCCTTTTCCCCCTTTTTTGTGCCTCTTTTTTCCTCCCCGCTCCTCTTTACCCTGAAATTTTTTTTAGTTCTCACAGTGAGGAATTTTTTCATTTTTTTTCATGTTCTTATTGTTACGGAAAAACTTTATTCTGTGTACGCATTCTGGAGTCTACAGAACACGTTTAGCGTGAAAGCGATGAAATCGTATGCTTAAAGCGGTATATATGTATTAAGGTGTGGTTATAAAGAGAAGTGTATGTAGAAAAGGTGACGTTAAAACTAAAATAGCGTAGGTGATATATTGTATGATATATCAATTCTTCTTGCCGAAGGAAATATCGAAAAAGCCACCACCAATAGTTGATTGGAAGAAAGAAGAGGAACTTTGTCTTTGCAAAGCATTGGATCTGATCTGGTTCATGATCTGCTTTTCCTTTTCTGCACCGTAGTTGAATCTAGCCTTTTGAGCTTCGGATTCGGTGTTGTTTTGAGTTTCTTGCTTTGGAGAGAACATTGTGATTTAGTGGTGAGCTAGCTGATTAGTTAGAGAAGGAAGCAAGGAGGTGGGTAAGTATAGGAGAGGGGGAGAGGAAAGAAGGAGGATTCTGTGGCTATTTATTCCCCGTGCCAGTAGTACAGAGAGCACACAAGGCGATACAGAACACACAATAGGACGGAACGGAATAGGGAAATCAGTCATCAGTCATCAGTCAGGCATGCCCGTAGCAGAACAAACAGGCCCCGAGTATGGAGAGAGGGAGAGGGGGAATTGGGGGGAGGTCGGGACAATGACTTGGCTTGAAAACGTGAGAAAATTTTTTTTTCCAATTTTTTTCGATTTTTTCTATTGGGTTGGCAGCCAACTCCGAAAAGTTAGCGCAACGGCCAAGTCAGTGCCTAGCGGCTGTTGCCGCGCTCTCATTGGGCGGTTCTGCGTGTCCAGGCGTGTCCAGGCCCGTTTTCGCCCGTTTTCGCCCGTTTTCGCCCGTTTCGTCCATTTGAGCGGGTGTTTGGGCCACGGGACGCGCTAGATGCGGCGGGGCAGTTAATCCGGGCGCACGGAGAAACCGGGGACGTCGACCGACGCAGGTGTTTTTCCGTCGCCGTCGCCGTCGCCGTCGCCGTCGATCGACCGACCGTCCGTTCTCTTTCGGAAAAGTCCCAAAGAGGAAAAAGCGGACGTTGGCGACTTTTGCCCTTTTTCGCCCTTTCCTATCGGGCGGGTTGACTCATTCGGGAGCATCTGAGAGAATCGATTTATGTGCTTTTTTTTTTCCACTTGTTTGTCCTCTTGTTGGTTTTCACACTCCTTCTTTCTCTACGACAACTTGACATCTCAAAATGGTTAAACAAGTCCTCCTATTAGGTTCCGGTTTCGTTGCTCAACCTACCGTTGATATCCTCTCCAAGCAATCCGACATCAAAGTTACTGTCGGTTGTAGAACTCTGGAATCCGCAAAGCAATTAGCTGGTACAGTTGCAAGCGCAATCTCCGTCGATGCAACCAATCAAGCCGAATTAAACGAAATCGTCAAGAACTACGATTTGGTCATTTCCTTGATCCCTTACATCTACCATGCCAACGTCGTCAAAGCGGCAATTGCCTCTGGACACACCGATGTGGTCACCACTTCCTACATCAACCCAACCTTGAAGGCTCTCGAACCTGAGATCAAGAAGGCCGGCATTGTCGTCATGAATGAAATCGGTTTGGACCCAGGTATCGATCATTTATATGCCGTCAAGACCATCGATGAAGTTCACAAGGCCGGTGGTAAAATCAAGTCATTTTTATCATATTGTGGTGGTCTCCCATCTCCTGAAGATTCCGACAATCCTTTGGGTTACAAATTCTCATGGTCTTCAAGAGGTGTTCTTTTAGCTTTGAGAAATTCCGCTAAATATTTCAAGAACGGTAAGGAAGAGTCCATTTCTTCAGAAGATTTGATGTCCTCTGCTAAGCCTTACTTCATCTATCCTGGTTTCGCCTTGGTCTGCTACCCAAATAGAGATTCCACCACCTACAAAGAATTATATAACATTCCTGAGGCTGATACCGTCATTAGAGGTACTTTGAGATTCCAAGGTTTCCCTGAATTCGTCAAAGTTTTGGTTGACATGGGCTTCTTGAAGGAAGATCCAGTGGAAATTTTCTCCAAGCCAGTTGCATGGAACTTAGCCGTCTCTGAATACATCGGTGCCAAATCTTCATCCGAAAAGGATATTGTTGCCAAGATCGACGAATTAACTAAATTCAAGGACGAATCCGACAGAGAAAGAATTTTGGCCGGTATGAAATGGTTGGGAATGTTCTCATCAACCCCAATCACTCCAAGAGGTAACCCATTGGACACATTATGTGCAACATTGGAAAAATTGATGCAATACGAAGAGGGCGAAAGAGATTTGGTCATCTTACAACACAAGTTTGGTATCGAATGGGCAGATGGTAAGACCGAAACCAGAACTTCCACTTTGGTTGATTATGGTGTTCCAGGTGGCTACTCATCAATGGCCAAGTTGGTTGGTGTTCCATGTGCAGTTGCAGTCATGGAAGTTTTGAAGCATCAAGGTGCCTTCGCCAAGCCTGGTTTGTATGCTCCAATGACTCCTGAAATCAACGATCCAATCATGAAGACTTTGAAGGACGATTACAAGATTTACTTAACCGAAAAGACTTTATAAGCTTTAATTGACTCTATATAGTATCATTATTATACATGATGCAGGATTTGAAATGCTGCTATTTATTAAATAATCGCGCAAAAGTTGGCAATTTTCATGTTGCAGCTTGGATTTTACTATCATTACACGGAACAATACGACCGGTGTGAAGTGAAGTGAAGTGAAGTGGGTCACTTGCAAGAATGTTCAAAGGTATAAAGAGCATCACCTCGGAGATCCGCAATGACATTGCTGCGTCGGAACAGGGCGGCATGCACGCACACAGGCGTTCATCCGATGGCAAACGGAGATTTCTGTCCAAGACCTCGGCCACTTCCTCGAAGAGCAGGTTGTTGGGATCCAAATCGAAGCCAAATGCGAACGAAGAAGTGGATGGCAAGGCGGAGGATGACACGGTTGTTCATCGTGCTCTTGTGAAGTTTTTCAGGGAACAAGGAAAAGGTGTTCCTGAGTATCTCGGTGGGGACTCCGGTTCGAAAAGTTCTTATCAGCCAAGAGAAACACATCGCCATACGCCTGCACCCAGTAGATCTGCTATATCTGCCACGTCTGTACCTACATCTACATCCAGACCAGCACAACCGCAGATGCAGATGCAGATGCAGATACCTACACCTACACCTACACCTGCACCAGCACCACATATGCAGTCAAGACAGGAACGAATGCCGTCCATTAACGGAGGAAGCAGCAGTACGAGCCAATTCCAGAGCCGGTTCAACAGCAGCACCATCAGCAGCAGCCCGTCCACGGCTTCGGCCTCCACAGCCACCAACTCCCGGTTTGGCAGAAGCAATACCACCACGAGCATCTCCCGGTTTGCGAAAAGGACGTAGTGGACAGAAAGTGAAAATACCGAAAATGTCACGAGCGACTTTTTTTTTTTTTTTTTTTCTGTGTCATAATTTGTTTATAACTCTGGGTCTGTAGTGATACAACGCTTTTTTTGTTGTTTTTTTTTTTTTCGTTCTTGATCAGATCAGCAGAGTCAGTCATGTCGACAGAAGAAGGACAGCATCAGGTACACGGAGAAACGGCCAAGGAGGATGAGTTTTTGTCCAGAAAGGCGTTGCAGCGGTACATGCACACCAAGGCAATTGCCCAAAGCGAAAACGAAAACGTAACCGAAAACCAAGACGAAGGCCAAGACGAAGGCCAGGACCGGAACCAAAATAAAGTCCAAGCTCACTTGCAGGCTCACCAAGATGTAGGTGATGGGGAGAACAAGGATCACGTAGACAGGGAATTGGAGGATATGTTACGGTTGCATGCTCCAGATGCGGTTGATAATGATAATGATAATGAGGTGGACGGTGATGAGAAGCTGCTGAGCAAGCTGGTCAATGTTGCTCCTGATGAAGACAAGCCAGAGGGCGAGACGGAAGAAGCGGAAGAAGGTGATGGCGATGGCGATGGCGATGGCGACGAGGATGAAGATATGAACACCGCTAGTAATGGATTACTTGAGAGCTTGACGACCGATATTGAAAAGTACCACAAGAAGGTGCAGCTCAAGAAACAGTTTGAGAAATCGGCCCTGTTAATGGAACGCAAGATTGCACAGAGTCTAGAGAAGGACAACCTCGAGCAGGCAGAAGAGCAGGCCGAGGAGCAGCAGCAGCAAGAACATGACGGAAAGAGACAAAAAGTTTCTCATTTGACTAAAAAGGTTTCCTCGTGGACCAAGGCCGAGGATGATGCCATTGTTTATTATAAGGAGGAAATGAAGTATTCGTGGAAGAAAATTGAGGAGCTGCTTGAGAAGAAACATTCATGGCAGGCCATCCAGATGAGATACTTGCGGAATCACAAGTCACGTAACGATGAATGGTCACGATTTATGGAAATCAAGCTGATCAATGCAATCAGGAAAGATTGGGAAAACAGATGGAAGAGAATAAGTGCAGATTTGGGCCGTGATTTCAACACGGAAAGATGTGTCACCAAAAATATCGAGATTTGCAAGAAAATGGAGCTACCCTATTATAGTAACGTTTTCAAAAACAAGGAGGTTATCGTTGGATACCAGAACCAGTTCAACGATATCAAGGACGCAGATGCACATAAGAAGTTGATGTTGGTTTACATGGGGTTGGACTCGATTACGTACGAGGACGACGGCGCCAGTGATGATGCTACCAGGGGTGACATAGACACGTCAAACCTTGACCCGGAAATCATCAAGGGTGAGCAGAACAGTTCCGAGAGTGGGAGTAAGGACGAAACATGACAAATCCTGGCCGTATATATTGTTGTATAGTGAGGGAAAAGAAAAGCGGTTTGATTGTGCTGCGCGCGCGGGGGGCTTCTCGTTTTGTAGGATGATTACTGCGATAATCTGTTCTTGTCGCAGTGTCGTGTTGCTTGCGTTTGGAGGGCCAGCAACATGGGCATCAAGAAGCTGTTCAAGGGTCCCAAGGACAAAGATGAAAACATGGACAGAAAGTCCGCCCAGGATTTTTTGCAGAGAAACGGGGTCGTTGTCAAGGATACGAACAATTACTATAAAAAGAAGTTCAAGTTTGGGGAGTTCGGCAAGTATTCTGAGCAACAGGCACAGAATCAGGACTCCACGTTGAGACCCATACTTCCCAACTTTCAGACTGGATACGGAAGTTACGATCCTGAGGTCAACCAGGGGGAATCGAATCAAGGATACGGGTATGATGAGTATGCTAATGACTTCAAAAGTACGTCTAACACAAACTCTAACACAAACTCCAATGATAACTCCAATAATAACTCGTATAGTTACAGTTACGGTAGCGGGGGTAATGGTAGCTCCGCCAATTACTCGTCCAGTAGAAACAATTCTTACGGATACACCGGAGATTATTCGTCCAACACCAGAGATGCGAGAAGAGGTGGTAATGGTGGTGGTAGTGGTAACAAAAGAAACCCAGCGGCCACCGAACGAAGACCCAAAGTCAACGAGTTTGCAGCTAGTGCCCCCCCACCGGAAACACGTGTATCGAATAACTATGGGTATGAACCGTCGATTAAGTCGAGCTCGAACGGGTACGGTTTTGATCCGTATGATGATACTGCCATTACGGCCAAATCAACGGTTGCAAGTGTGCCTAAATTGAGCAGAACCTCTACACGGGTAACTCAGGCAACGGAATCGACCTACGACCCTTATGCGCCCGGAGAGGAACCGTATGCTGATAATGCTGGCGCAGGTACGGCAGAATCTGGGTTGAAGGCAGCTCGGGCGCCAGCTCGGGCACCGGCAAGGGCAGAAGAGGCCGAAGATGCAGAATATGACCCGTATGGATCCTATCAGCCGGATGTTAATGACTACAACGAGGAACAGGATAACGCGACCATCACTGGAAACACGGTCGACGGAGTGGCCGACAGTATGCAAGAGTTGCAGTTACAAAAAAAGGAGACGCAGACCCAGCATCAGGACGAAGATTTTGATCCATATGGACCATCGGCTGGTATCAGCGAACAACAGACGCAAGAGCAACCCCAGATTCAAGATCAAGATCAAGATCAGGCAATGGATTTGAATGCATACGAACCGCATGCGCAAGAACAGGGATATGAACAGAGCGTTCCTTACGATGGAGACGAATTCGAGGACGAGATTGATGAAGACGAGGAAGAACTGAATCGTATCCAAAGACAAACCAAGGATGTACGTGAAGATACCGTGAATTTATCACGGACACTTGTTGACAACTTAGGACAAGCAAACGTGACTGCAACCAACACTCTAGGAGTGTTGGGTAATCAAAGGGAGAAGATTTATGAAATGGAGAACAATATCGGTACCATGAAAGTGCAACAACGATTTGTTGACGGTCACGTCAAAGATTTAGAACATTACAATCGTAGTTTATTCCATATCAAGGTAGCCAATCCATTTACTAGAAACTCAAGACGGAGGGCCAAGGATCAAGCGTTTTTAGCGCAAAGACAGGAGGACCGTACAAACAAGGATAAGTTGAACAGTGAACTATACCAATCACAGAGAGCGATCATGGATCAGTTGAAGAATGATAATGTGAAGTCGGAATTGCAGGAGAAGTACGATTACGATAGACGTGTCAAGGAGGCGTCCAAGTATTTGACCAAGGATCACGACGAAGAAGATGAACGGATGGAGGTGGAGATTGCCGCCAACGTTGAGCACGCCCAGAAGTTGGCCAACAACATGAAGAAGAAGGCGATGCTGATGAACAAGGAGGTGGAGCAGCAGAACACGGACTTGCGGGACGTGAGTGAAAACGTCGACTTCATGGACGACAAGATAGTGATGACAACAAGGAGAATCCGTGGAATCTGAATTTCAACTGTGGTTTTTTTTTTTCCGCCGAGAGCGGGTGCTTATCTTTGGTCGGCTAAGAAAAGCGCACGTTTTTTGATACCGACAAAGTTTAACCACCCGGTTGTTGATAAAGTTGTTGACCAATGAGTGTTGCTGCCAATTTCTACACCAATCTTGGAGCTTCCGGTATGTATCGACTCTATTATTTATATCATTGTGCCGTATATTTTTAAATGTTTGAATACTAATACCTTCTAGGATTGAAAGTTTCCAGAATTATTGTCGGATGCATGTCCTTCGGTAAGAAATCGTGGTACGACTGGGTTGTTGAAGATAAGGAGCAAGTATTCTCCATTTTGAAGAAATGTTACGACGCTGGTATCAGAACCTTTGATACTGCTGACGTTTATTCGGACGGATACTCTGAAGTGTTACTCCGTGAATTCTTGGAGCGTTTTGAGATCAAGAGGGACAGAGTGGTCATTTTGACAAAACTATACTACCCCGTGAATGATGAACCAGCCGGTTTAACAGCCGCCGAGAGGGCCGAGGTACCCTTTTACGAGTATATCAATAGTCAGGGAACTTCGAGGAAGCATATCATGGATGCCGCAAAGGCAAGCAATGAAAGATTGGGTACATTTGCCGACGTCATTCAAATCCATAGATTTGATTCAACGACCCCGATGGAGGAGACAATGGAGGCATTACATGACATTGTCAAATTGGGGTACACTAGATACATTGGAGCGTCAACAATGAAGACTTACCAGTTTGTCATGTTACAAGGTGTTGCTGAGAAGCATGGCTGGACCAAGTTCATTTCAATGCAGAACTACTATAATTTACTTTACAGAGAGGAGGAGCAGGAGATGATGGAGTATTGCAAGTTGACCAACGTTGGTGTGATTCCATGGTCACCTAACGCTAGAGGTGTTTTGACAAGACCCTACAAGGTGGGAGGTGACACTAGCAGAAGCACCACTGACATGTATAGTAAAGTGTTAGGTCTTGGAGATTTGTCTGAGGGTGATCAACTCATCTTGAAAAGGGTGGAGGAGCTGGCCAATAAGTATGGTAAATCGATGGCCGTGATTTCGATGGCTTATGTCTTGAGCAAGGGATACTCCCCCATTGTCGGGTTCAGCAAGCCTGAACGTGTGGACGATGCCATCGAGGCATTCCGTTTCCACAAGCAGTTGACCGCAGAGGAAGTAGCTCATCTCGAAGAACCATACACTGCCAGGGCATGGATCGGCTAGTTATTTAATTACATACAGCATTGTAACGCAAAGCTCAGTACTTAGCTACATTCTTATCGGGTCGTTAACGTAGCCTTATTTGTGACCGAGACAGTAGGCAAACATTATAAGGAAAAATTTCATAAAAGACCATAAGGATTGTGCTGTTGGAGGACATAATATTCTCAGATGCTCATGTAGAACATCTTCGAAGAACTCAGTAAATGTTGAATCCTTGTTATGGCTATAGTGTATCACTCAGACTTAAAGGTGTCCAGATCAACATCTGGACAGCGTGTACGTGGAGATTCCGGAGCAGAGACAGTGCACGATCTCCCCCTCTCTAGAATTCACTACTTCTGAAATAGACACAGGATTACATTTATGGTCACCCTTCTGGGGACATCGCAATATACATCCATCGAGTCCCACACGTAGATAGTTATATAGCTCACCATTACAATGAAAGACACAGATACACACATTACGTGCATCATTCCATCCAATTATTGCCTGGTAAATACGTAAGATTTTCGGATTCAGGAAATTATGGTGGAAAAGCCCAATGTTTCTAATACTCTATTCCACTGCTATTGGAGAACCTGAAAAAATTCAAAAATTTTGGGAAAAAAAAAGGGAGTGTTCCGATTTGTATGTATACGAAGATGTGAGTTGGCTTTGCCAGTATCTATCTTGAAGTTGTTATTCTGAAGATGCGTGACTAAAACAAGTAGCAACTATTCTGTAAAACAAAAAAGCGTAAAACCATGGGCAGAAGCAATAATTAACTAGGAAGTAATCCGGTATTTAGGCAGCCAACAAGGAGTACTTAAATACCTCTGGATAAGCGTTCAACAAAATCCTTGCTTACTGAATTACAGAAAACATACCATAAGTATCTGTACTTAAGTACGTTCTTATGGGGTAATCAGCCCAGAATTAGTCGTAGTCAAATTTATAAGTGAAATGGTGTTAAAGAAAAGAACTATAAAGGTGGTAAGGTTGAAAAAGAGAGTCTTCATGGACCTTTTACACAACACGATCATTACATCGCTATGCTGCAGCAGGACGTGACCAGTCGTACTTTTCTGCACCTTTGCTTCTTAAGCCAAGAGCATGCGCTAACTTCTTTCTGGGCGCTATAGTCTCATGCGGCTCATATCCAACCCCGTATCCATCAAGATACTGCTTGCAAACAGGAGAAGATAACTCTTTGATATCATGAATATATTGCACCGTTGGGAGGTCACCAGGACCAACCCCATAAATGAATTTGATTGGGTTTATGGCCTCACCGTCCCGGCTAAGCTGGATGTTCTCCTGAACATCTTGCCTATAGCGTAAAATCCTCAATTCATCTGTTATAGCATTCAATTTGTTCTCCAACATAATACTTCTGTTTGTCAGTGCTGCGAAACCTGCGCGTATCTCGTTTCTTAAAGAAACGTTGCTCACCTCCCTTTCTTTAGCAACAATAAAGTCTTTCACTGCTGAAATACTTTTATCGTCAGCCTTATTAACTTGGTAAATTTCTTCCTTCCTTCTTTTTTCTGTCCGGTAAACCTCTTCACCCCTTCTTTTTTCGGTATCAAGGTCCTCATCTACTTGCAATTTACGTTTCTGGCGTACCTTACTAAGAAGCGCGTCCTCGTACGCACGCAACGATTCAATAGAATCGTCAGTTGGCATTTGAACTCCTAAGTTGTTGAGTGGAATGTTCTCCATGTCGATTGCTTTGAATATTTAATGGATAGAGAAGCAAAAAGGGGAAGAAAAAGAGGAAGACTTTATTGTTGCTAAAGAAAGAGAGGTCAGTAACGTTTCTTTAAGAAACGAAATACGCGCAGGTTTCGCAGCACTGACAGACAGAAGTATTATGTTGGAGAACAAATTGAGTGCTATAACAGATGAATTGAGGATTCTACGCTATAGGCAAGACGTTTAGGAGAACATCGAGCTTAGTCGTAACGGTGAGGCCATAAACCCAATCAAATTCATTTATGGGGAAAAAGTGCATCCTTTTATACTTCTGGCACAGAGTGAAAACGGGGCAAGGCGGCTCAGCAGTGTGCCCCTTTTTTGCGGAGCAAATCAAAAATTATGCCGAGGTGCCTATAGAACGGTCTAGATTTTTTGATGTAAACGACCGGAAAGAAACAAACATGAGAAACTTTCTGATAATTTTGAAAAGCTGGATAATTAAACAATAAAGTTAATTGTGCTGAAATACGTAATTACTTTTCTTACTAAACTAGGTCTCGACGTTGTAGATGTACTAAGAAGATACTCAAAACAATACGATGATGGGCCTATGATAAGGAGTGAGGAAAACTTCACCTATTTCAGGCGCATTATACATGTTATAAAGTGAAGGGAGTACCTTCTTATACAGTAGCCCCCACCAGTTTCATTCTGGTTGTATTGTTGTTCTGTTTCAGTACTTTGGTCTGTTCAATGCCTTGCTCTGCTAGCCATCTCGTGTTTTAACAGCAGGATAAAGTAATCCTGATTTGACATAAGATACTATATATAATATCTCACAACCTGATTAGTTTACTCCAATTTTTCATGGTACCTTGAAGGGTATTGTTTTTTGTAATTATTTTCGTTGGTTCAATGATAAATGGAGTGCTGATGATCTCTTTTTGAAGAAATAGTTCAGGGAGGATAATTGATGACCACGTCTTCAAAGTCCTCTAAAATTCTATTTCTTATAGAATTAACTTCTGTAGAGCTAATGTCAATATTGATCTTCAAAGCAGTTTTGTTTTTGGCCGCCGGCTCACTCTCTTCTTGCATCACGTAAAATAAAAAAAAATCATTATCTTCATTATGTAGTAAGGTGAGTTTTTTCGTAATCAGATAAATACTTACATTTTTCCGTGATCAATGTTTACATACACATACATCCAGATGAAGGGAATACACCACAGCATGCATACGTCGAACTTTGGACAACGTGTAACTACCAGCCTCTTGTTCTCAGGAGTAACAGTAGCATCAAAACCTCAAAACAAAACGTGCTGTGAAACAAGATACACCTTGATACAGCAAAAAATCCTGCCGGCAACATACTATATAGCAATTAAATTATCTAGAGATATTTATACGTATTTATGTCCAATCATACTCTGATGCCCCTTCGCCTCTCAAGCCGACGGTATGAGCCAATTTCTTTTTGAGCCTGATAGTCTCATTCGGAGTAAAGCCAATGCCGTATCCTTGAAGATACGTTTTACAGTCCTCATTTGACATATTTTTAATGTCTATGAGGTACTCTATTGAAGGGAGATTGTCACCAGGCCCATCTCCGTAAATAAACTTTATGGGTAAGATGGGCTGAAGGGTCCTGCAAAGCTGGATGTTCTCCTGAACATCTTGCCTGTAGCGTAAAATCCCCAAGTAATCCGTTATAGCATTTAATTTGTTCTCCAGCGCAATGAATCCTGCACGTAACTCGCTTCTTAAAGAAACGTTGCTGACCTCCCTCTCTTTAGCAACAATACAGTCTTTCACTGCCGAAATGCTTTTATCGTCAGCCTTATTAACTTGGTAAATTTCTTCCTTCCTTCTTTTTTCTGTCCGGTAAACCTCTTCACCCCTTCTTTTTTCGGTATCAAGGTCCTCATCTACTTGCAATTTACGTTTCTGGCGTACCTTACTAAGAAGCGCGTCCTCGTACGCACGCAACGATTCAATAGAATCGTCAGTTGGCATTTGAACTCCTAAGTTGTTGAGTGGAATGCTCTCCATGTTGATTGCTTCGAATATTTAATGGATAGAGAAGGAAGAAGGGGAAGAAAAAGAGAAAGAGGAGAAGAAAGCAGAAAAAAGAAGAGCAGCAGAGAGAGGCAAACCAGAAAAACTCAAGGGGAAAAAGTGCTCCCTTTTATACTTCTCGCACACGGTGAAAACGGGGCAAGGCGGCTCAGCTGGTGCCCCTTTTCTGCGGAGCAAATCAAAAATTATGCCGACATGTCTGTAGAACGGTCTAGATTTTTTGATGTAAACGACCGGAAAGAAACAAACATGAGAAACTTTCTGATAATTTTGAAAAGCTGGATAATTAAACAATAAAGTTATCAAATGCGTGTATAAAAATATTTATGTATCAAGCTTTTTAAAATGAAGTGTAAAAAATAAGGTTTTTAATCCACCCTTAGATTTTTTTAAAAACGAGACACAATCACATTTCTGTAATAAAATGAACTTTTGGGCTAAATCATGCTTCAAAAGGGCAGCTTAGGATCTTTTGTTACAACGAAGATCGTGGCTCTTTTAAAAACGGCACTCATGTGGTGAATTGGAACAGACGTAAAGAACAAATAAGTCTCATATACTTGGTCAAAAATAAGAACAAAAACTCTGTGATGGAAGGCGAAGAAGATCTCAATAGCAGAATTGATTAGGTTTAGATGAGTGGCAATATTGAGAAACAGGCCTTAGAAGAATTATAAAAAGTTATTTACACTCATAGTTTCGGCTTCTGAACACTGGCTGATAGTGGGAAGAAAATTTTTATGCTTCATAGTTAAAGTTTTTAGAAGTTTACACTACTCATTTGTCTTTGGTTTGCTCCATAATAAAATGTGTTGGCTGTGACCAATTTTTTCAAAATCAATTATTAGATTTAGATTTCCGACATGATTGTTGTGCAAGCTACATGCTTTCAAATCATCACGCAATACTTTAATTTGAAAGTCAATTTATTTTGACTGATTTCCACGTTTTTTATAAGTTCATAAAATACATCAAAGCCTGAAAAAGTTTCGAGTTCATTGCAGATGGGCTACACAAACGTAAGATTTGCAATAAACATTTTTCATATTTAGAATAGTTCATTGGATTAAATAATAGTAGTTTACAAAGAGCCACGAAAGTAAACATATTTTTCTAGTAAAAACGAAGCACAATACGTAGATGACTTTATACTGCAGTAAGTAGCGCTTATTTCATACTAAAACAATTCATGACCTATAACAGAAGAAGGCTTTGCTGGTTTTCATGATTAGAGGATGATTTACAAATTTTCACAATAAGTAACTAGTTTATGCAATAAACAACTGTAGGCTATGACGTGAAAGTGATAAGTAATTAAGGAATAATCTGATGTCAAGCGATTAGCGAGGAGTATTTGAACATTCACTTTATTTGCTGATAAAGACATCAAATTTATCATGAATAGACTTTGGTTTACAACTTATTTATTAGGTGAATTGTTACTATTTTTTACGAAAAAATCTCTTTGAAAGGGCGGATTAAACGAAACAACTAAGTAAGAGTGTGATGGAGTTAAGAAGAAAATTATGCTCAAACAATATTCTGTTTGGAATAAAATCTTATTAATCAAAGAATTTGCATACAGTAAATAATAAATATCAAGATTCGATTAAAAAAGCTGACTTTTGGAATTAGTGATCAAATCCAAGCCATATTATTTTGGCGTATCTGTAGTTGGAAAATCAACAATAATAGCTATTTTGTTTCCGCAGAAGAAGCGTTAATTTAAGCACAAAAGAATATCGCGAGAACACAGAAATACAATAATAGCAACAAAAAAATCAGGAAGATTCCATGAATATAAATATGGCGATTATATTTCATTATATCGAGATGCATTTGGAGCTGTTCCGAGACTACAAAATTCAACCGGTTTGTTTTGATCCCTTTTAAATTACTGAAAAGATTTATGAGGATGCTTTTGAGATATATTTGTCAAAGATAAATAAAACGGATGAAATGTACACATCGGATGGTCTGAGTGTTTTGAAATTGCTACAGATTTGATGTCTCAAGTGCTGAGAACAGATAGAAAAGTTTTAACAAGAATAAATGAAATATGTGCCATTAATGGTGCTGACAAAGTAAGTAGCACATGATGTGCCTTAGAAAAATTTTAGTCTAAAAAAGGTCAGACATGCAAAAACTGTGACAACTGAGCACTGAACACTCCAGAACCTACCCTCACATACATTTGATTCCACAATTTAAAAATGATGAGAGCTCATGAACAGGCCTGGAGTAGTTTAAATTCTGAGATTTTTTTCTAAAATCAGGTTGATTTTACAGCAGCAAACGCACAGTATACTACGCGATGTGTGAGAAAGGTGATAACGTCGACTTCCTGGATGACAGAATAGTGATGACAATAAGGAGAACCTGGGAAATCTGAGCTCGAACTGTGGCTGTTTCGTCCTTTCGCTTTGCGCCGAGGGCCGAAGGCGGCTGCTTATCTTTCCGGGGGGCGAGTATAAAAGGAGTGGGTTTGCCACTGGTGTGTTCGGGCTGCTCTTCTCTACCATCAATAACCAATGAGTGTTCCTGCCGATTTCTACACCAATCTCGGAGCTTCTGGTACGTTGTTTACATTATATTATTGTGCTGTATATTTTTTACATTAATACTAATGCATCTCAGGGTTGAAAATTTCTAGACTTATTGTCGGATGCATGTCCTTCGGTAAGAAAGCGTGGGCTGACTGGGTTACCGAGGACAAGGAACAGGTTTTCGCCGTGTTGAAGAAATGTTACGACGCCGGTATCAGAACTTTCGATACCGCTGACACCTACTCAAACGGATACTCTGAGATCTTACTCCGTGAATTCTTGGAACATTTCAAGATCAAAAGAGACAGAGTGGTCATTTTGACAAAACTATACTTTCCCGTGGATGCTGAATTAGCCGGTTTAACTGCCGCCAAGAGGGCCGAGTTACCCGTTTACGAGTATATCAACAGTCAGGGAACTTCGAGAAAGCATATCATGGATGCCGCAAAGGCAAGCAATGAAAGATTGGGTACATTTGCCGACGTCATTCAAATCCATAGATTTGATTCAACGACCCCAATGGAGGAGACAATGGAAGCATTACATGACATTGTCAAATTGGGGTATACTAGATACATTGGAGCGTCAACAATGAAAACTTACCAGTTTGTCATGTTACAAGGTGTCGCTGAGAAGCATGGTTGGACCAAGTTCATTTCAATGCAGAACTACTATAATTTACTTTACAGAGAGGAGGAGCAGGAGATGATGGAATATTGCAAGTTGACCAACGTTGGTGTCATTCCGTGGTCACCCAACGCCAGAGGCGTTTTGACGAGACCTTACGGGGTTACCGGTGAGACCAGCAGAAACGCTAGTGACGTCCATCGTATGAAGAAGTTGGGTCTTGAGGTGTTGACGGATGGTGACAAAGTCATCTTGCAAAGGGTGGAAGAGTTGGCCAACAAATATGGTAAATCGATGGCCGTTATTTCCACCTCTTATGTCTTGAGCAAGGGGTACTCGCCCATTGTTGGGTTCAACAAGCCCGAACGTGTTGACGACGCCATCGAGGCGTTCCACTTCCACAAGCAGCTGACGGCAGAGGATGTAGCCTACCTCGAAGAGCCATACGCTGCCAAGGCGTGGACCAGCTAGATAGTTTGATCATTTTATTTACACTGTGTATAAGATAAGAAGTGACGTGAAGTTGAGAACAGAGAGAAAGCCGAGACGCGGAGAAGGTGTGTGACGGGACTTTGCGCCGATTTGCCTTCCTTGTTGCTCTTCTTATTGCTTCTTGCTGCTCCTTGTTGTGCTTCCCGTTCTGCAGCCAACCATGTTTCCACGTAGTCTCAGAGAGATCATCTCCGTCTCTCGCAGGACCGTCAAAGAGTTCAAGCAGGCGCTCGAGGAGGTTGCCGAGCTCATCAGGGAGAAACAACTCGAGCAGTCTCTGCAGAGAGCTCCTGCCAGGGTCCCTGTAGGAAAGCAACATAATCGGCAACATCCTCTGGCAAGCCGTGTTTCCAGAAGAAACTTTTCAACGAACTCAAGGGTTTTCAACCTAAACAAGAACATCTGCATTAATGTCCCCAAAAGCAAACCATCTGCGCTCAAGAGATCGATTTCAGTGTCCAACACTTTCAGAGCCGCAATTTATCAAACCCAGCCATTCAGAACATCAAATAGGGTCCAACTTAGTTTTGTTAACGGCGGTATCGGTAGTGGAATGTACAGACATTTCCCCAAGCACAACGCTAGGATGTTTTCCACATTTGGGCCAAATCTGACTCATCAAGCTGTCGAAAATTTGTCCGCAAGTTTAAGAGCTTTTTTCCTCAAGGGTGGAAAGTTTTCAAATGACGTATACAACTCATCATCACTAGATGCACACAATAAGAATGATTTCCGTTTGGCAAGTACCGTTTCTGAAACTTCAGGATTGCAAGAATTTGGATGTTTTGTTGAATTTGATTTTTCAATCAAGACAACCAATATTCCAAGCTCAGGTTATTTTGATGCGGAATTATCAGATAAGTTTGAATCCGCTTACTCACATAACATTGAAACTCAGCTAAGTTTGATTGCCGATGTTAAGAAATTCCGTGAAAATATTGGTTCTACAAGCTATGAGTTTGTCAGAAACCGATTGCGATTTTATTGTCCTAATTGTGATGTCCTGAAAATGGAGCACTTGTTACAAGATAATGATATAAAGTTTGGTATCGTCCAACAAAATAGAAAATTTATTGAACCTGAGTCTGAGTCTGAATCCGATTCAATCCCTGGATTAGAGTCCGACTACAGCGGTAACAGATCGTCAGCTAGCATTTTATCCTCACCTGCCGGCTCATCTATGTACGATTACTCGTTTCTGGATGATGATATACTTTCAAGTTCAGAAGAGTATTTCGAGATATCGTCTACGGCTATCAGGGTTTGATTTTGTTTTAGTTCCGTGTTTTGGTTTGGTTTTCTTTTTGTTTTGGTTTGTTTTGTCTATGGTCTCAGAGGGATTGGGTTGGTATTGTTTTACCTTTTTTAGTATCCACACTTACTTTTTTACTTTATAATACTTTAAAATTATATCCTGGTAACGCTATCGCAATGAAATTAATTTACGCGAACGAGCATCTGTTTATTTTGATACTAGTTTTACGTATATCAAGGGATGCCGTTTCCTCTTGGAGGTTCATGCGTGACGAACAGTGAGCAACAGGAATGTCTGAAGAGGATCTAGGTAGAGAACAACCGATTGCACAGGGCGTAGCGGATGAAACGGCCGTAGCTAATGCAAACGTCGGACCAAACCATGCCGAAGTTGACTCTGGCGAAGGAACAAATAATAAGGGATCAAAAGATCAATATAGCACTTTAGGCGATGATCAAGATGATGCACAGGTTGTTGATCAAAGTAATGATCAAGGGACTGATCAAGACCGGCCATCTTCGGCGAGTTTGAATTTTGAGAGTGCAAATGAGGATTTGGGAGAGGAGGATCTGGATGCGTATGTGCCCTCCGTTTCTGCAGAGGTCGCCAGGATCGATGAAGAAGCTGGTGGTGAGCGTCAAAAGGATATGCCGACCGAGGCTGCACCGCTCAATGTTGAAGAACCAACGGGAACGCCAGTTGTGCCGGTTGAAACTGCGGCTAACTCGGATTCTAATGCCACCAAGGTAGCAGATGTGGAGCTGGATGCCCCATTTGTTTCTTCATCGGATAGTGATGCAAAGAAAGCTACAGAGGAAGCCGAAATTGAGAGTAAAGACACGAAAACTGATACACTACCAAACCAAGCCTCACTCGATGAGACAAATTTCGATAATGTACCGACAAATATTAATCTGGATGATCTGGAGTCAATTGATTCAGATGCTTCGGTCATACAGCACAAATCTGACTCACAGATAAAGGAGTCTGAAGTTTCATCAATGTCAATTGAATCATCTTCCAAATGGTTTGAGTTCAATAGTTCCAATTTTGAGGAAAAAATTCCAACAATTTCATCTCCTGTTAATATGAATTTAGCATATCATAGATATCAGGATACTGAGCACGAATTGGGGTTGAAATCCAGTACTGAGCAAACGGATGTCACCAACGGTAGAATCAACTTGAAAAATACTTTCAATGAGATCAAAACCGGTGTTACTATAACCGATAACAAGGAGTTATTGGACGGTATCGACTGGGAATTCTGGTCCGAAGTTTTCAATGATTACAGTGTCATTGTCAAGGATAAACAGCGAGAGCTACAACAAAATATAACCATTGGTATACCACGAGAAATCCGTGGAATGGTTTGGCAGATTATTTGTGATTCGAGTTCGATGAAACTGAAAGAGTTTTTCATCAATACCAAAGACATCAAGAGTGATTTTGAGAAGATCATCAAAAGAGACTTAACAAGGACAAGTTTCATCAAAGATTGTGAGAGTAGTAGGGATAAGCTCGATGATTTATACAATATCATCAAAACGTATAGTTTGTATGATAATGAGGTTGGGTATACTCAAGGTATGGCGTTTATAACGGTACCGTTATTGATGAATATGGAGTCGAACGAGGCCTTCTGTTTATTGGTGAAACTGATGTTCACATATGGATTTAGGGAATTCTATTTACCGGAAATGCCCGGATTACACCTAAGAATCTATCAATTTGACAGATTGATTGAGGATAGATTGCCCGAATTGTCGTTACATTTGAGACAGCAGAAGATCAAATCATCGATGTATGCGATTCAATGGTTTTTAACCTTATTTGCTTATAAGTTCCCACTTGATATGGTATTGAGGATTTATGACGTTGTCATTGCTGAAGGGTTGGAGTCGATTTTAAAGTTTTCACTCAATTTGATGATTAAGAATTGCGAACATTTGTTAAAGTTGAAGTTTGATGATTTACTCAATTTTCTCAAGGAGAAGTTATTCTATTATTACTTGGAAGTTCCTAAGGTCGGTGAGGGTGACAAGGTGAAAGAGTATTTGATTGATGAGTTCATCAGGGATTCCATGGAGGTTGAAATATTGCCTCTAACGTTAAATAAATATAAATCTGAATTTGATGAAATTGACCGGATTGAGAAGGAACGTGAGAAACAAGTGGTGGAGTTGCAAACTAAGAATGGGTTATTGACGAGGGAGATACGTAAAATAGAGGCATCGTATGCACTTTTAAATAAAGAACACGTTGAAATTGCCAATGAGATGGTGTATGGTAAGATCCGGATAGGGGCGTTGGAGGAGAGCAACAAGGCTCTCAGGAAGAATATTGAGGAGTTGCAAAACCGGTTGAGTAATTTAACCACGCAGAAAGGATCTGCTGATTTTTCCGGTGAAATATCGCAAGGATTGGACAAAGAGATCCAGAATGCAATGGAGGTGAATTTACAGGTGATGGACAAAAACCGGGTGTTGGAGGATACACTTGCCGAGTTGGAAGAGGAGAACCGGGTTCTCAAAGTGGCGGGATTGAACAAGGCTGGAGTGTTTGGTCTTAAGAAGGGCAAGTTCTGGTAGGTAGGTAGTAGCCATTAGTAGTGTAGAGTGTGTAGAGGTTGAAGTTGAGAAATCATGTAAGCAAGTTTTGTTTGCGCGACGGCGACGCGGAATGTTCGCGGAGAGCGCAGTTTTTGTGTTGTTGAGCGTTTGTTGGAGGGAGAAGAAGAGCAGTTGGAGCAGTGTTGGGGGAGAGTTTGCAGCTTGGAAGACAGACAAGATGGTCTTTGGCGTGAGTGTAAGTGCTAGTGTGAGTGCCGGTGTCAGACAGTTTTCGAGCTGTGTTGTCGACAATGCCAGAGCGTACAAGAGTGTCGTGAACAGACAATTGAAGAAGACGCCCAAATACGAGGTTGGAGATGCGAGACCAGCCAAGCTGTACGTCCCAAAGGATATTCCAGCGTATCCAGCGTATCCGTATGGAGAGGCCCGTATTTTCAAAAGAGGAGACAGAGGGTTGTTTGGAGGCCAGGTGATTGGGTTTGGTAACAAGGTGTCGGAGATGGGCAACCACAGCAGAAGATCGTGGTTACCGAACGTGATTGTGAAGAGTTTGTGGTCTGCGTCGTTGAACCGGGTGATCAAGATGAGGCTCACGGCCAGGGTGTTGCGGACGATCACGAAGGAGGGGGGGTTGGATAATTATTTGACGAAAGATAAGGATGCCCGGATCAAGGAGTTGGGGTTGTTTGGATGGAGGATGAGATACGATGTGATGAAGACGAGAGAGACTGCTGCTAGGGGTGCCAACTACGAGGTTGTTAACGGTGCCAAGGTGTACTATAAGGGTGCGTATGCGGGTGAAGAGATAATGTTGGGCATTGGCAAGAGGAAGTTGCTTGAGAAGCTGTTCCCCGTTGTGAAGCTGCACACTGTTAAGGAGTTGACGTTTGGCGAATTCAACGTGGCTAGGGCAAGCAAGAGCATGGGGGAGATTCTCGGTGAGTGTGAGAAGCTGGGCGTGGACTTGGCCGAGTGTAGAGTTTAGTTTGTCAGGAGGTCCATCAGTGTGTGTGGACGTTCCCGTGTACGTGTATATATCGAATATCATATCATATCATCTCATATCATATCATATCATATCATGAGGAAGATGGCAAATCGATTCCGTTCTGTAGAATAAGTTGCCCGATTGGGACACGCGGGATGTCGCAGTCACAGCAAAGACACCCCCTCGCACCACACAGTGAAGCGTGTGCTGCGCGGGTTTCTGCGGGTTTCTGCGGGTTCTGTGGATTGTGTGCGGATTGTGCTGCGGCGGGTGGTTTCGTTGTGGGAGAAGAGTTTTTCAGTTCGGGAAGGATATGGGATACACACTGGTTTGTACTAATCCCATAGATACACAACATACAACACACAATGGCTGCATCCGGTATGTACACCACGTTCCAGACAGAACACCTGCACAGAGCGTGCGGTGGGAAGACACACAGAACAGGGCGTTTTGCAGGAGACAGAGTGAAGGAACAAGAACTGAAGAAGAATCCAATTGAACAGCACATGGTCAAGTTGGAATAGAAATACAACCAGAGGTAACCACAATGATGCAAATCAAACGCTGGATTACAACTCGTCCTGCTCTGCACTTCATATTCAAAGTCCTCCCTATTACACCCCCTCCCACACGACACCAATACTAACATCAACACCCCCCTCCACTTTTTACTACAGGTATCATTCTTGGTTCAAACAAAGGTCACAAAGTTGAAGCAAAGGCTGTTCCAGCCAGACAATCCCTCAAGAAGGGTACCAAATCCCAAAGAACCACCTTTGTCAGATCCCTGATCAGAGAAGTTGCAGGTTTGGCTCCATACGAAAGAAGAGTTGTCGATTTGATCAGAAACTCTGGTGAAAAGAGAGCTAAGAAGTTCGCCAAGAAGAGATTAGGTACCCAAAAGAGAGCTTTGGCCAAGGTCGAAGAAATGAGCAATGTCATTGCACAAGCTAGAAAGCACTAAACAATGCAACGCAAACTGTCTGTTTGTCTAACTCCCATCTTTATAGTCTTCTCATAATATAGTACGGTATAACATCTAATCAATATATACATGGTATATTACTAGCCAGATTGGGTGTCTCATACAAATACGCGAACCAATCATTTTGCCCCAATGTGTCCCGTCTTGTGGGTGCATGTTTCTGTCTCTGCGTCCCCGGACAATGCCAGTGTCAATGGCAATGCCGACGCCAATGATCAGAAGAATCGGTATAAGACACTATGCCACGCCTCCGTCCTTCTTCCACAATGCAGACAGCGTGCCACCCAAGCTGAACGATCCGCAAACGGCCAAATCGATCGAAACCTCCCATTATTTCAAGAGTTACAAGGACTTCAGCAGCGGGATAGCGTACATGGGTATCGGACTCAGCGTGGTGTACTTCATGTTCGATCTGCACGAACGACTCGACGAGAGTGAGCGACAGATGCAGATGATGAAGAAGAAGCAGAAGGAGCTGGTTGTGCAGATGCAGAACTACAAGGCCAAGTTGAACAAGATCGCAGTGGAGAACGCCCGCAGGAACGTCGTCCTCCAGGGGAAGATGCAGATGCACATTGCCCTCTTGCGGCAACAGTTGCTGAAGCTGGGTGCCGACCCGGTGACCATAGATGCCGCCATCGACCAGTTTCAGTCGGACGTGAAGATCGACGTATCCCCGACCTCCACCACCACCGTGGAGCTGTGGGTGCCGGGCGAGTCCCAGCTGAAGGCCTTGATTCCGGACGTCCACGAATACCGTGTGTCCAAGTAGGGTTCCTCCCAATTTCTCTTTGTTTCTCTCGATAAACCCTCTCTGTAGAAGCCCTCACGCTGTATAGAACGAAAAATGGAAAATGTGTGATTTATCCGGTAAGCATGATTTCATCAATATCACGTGTTTCGGAACTCAATACACTTACATGCTTATTTGTCACTAAATGCAAATAATAATGCATTCGTTGGAGGTAAATCATTGGTAATCACTGACACTGCTAATAACAAGATTTCTTGTGGTAATCCGAGGATATTTCAGATATGGAAGACGACATATATAACGAACAACCAGTTATTAAAAATGGCTCGAAATTCACAGCTAATGTCTCATATGAAGATAAAAAAACTTGGAGCTTCAATCGGCTTCGAATAAATTATAGGTGCCTGGTCTAATTGGTATTTTGGCAGCTGGCTTAGGCCGCATTTTCTAAATTACAAATTGTGCTTAAAACCACATTTTACAGTTTTTCTTCCAGTAAAAAAAACCTTGAACACAAAAAAAATGATTATGTAGCTCAATGGATACATAAATTTGTTCTTACAAAAAAATATCGGTTAATGTAGAGGCCACTCAGCTTGTTAATACCAGAACCCCTAAGTATACTCCTGCCCCGCGTTCAGGAAGTTCCCAACTCCTTTCCTCAACTCCCGTCCTTGCTCAGTCTGTCCAGCTGCAAGTGGTCCTGCTAGAGCCCGTACAAACGTCACAACACAAAAGGATGTGGTAATTCAAGCCTTTGCCGGAACTGCTCGTCCTCTAGCATCCCAACTACACTGCAAACTACACTTCAGACAGTACTGCTTCTGGCGGTTGTAACGTTCACCACTCAAAAAATATGAGGAAAATACACGTGCTAATCAGGCAATCTGGTGATTGTGATTACTAATCTCATTTTATGCTCATCACCGACTGCCCAATTTCCTCGTTAAATTCATTCCGCATCCACAAAAAATTTTATTTTGTCACTTCGAAGAACAAGCTTAATCTGATCAGACCATCTACGAACTCTACTAGTTTGGAAGTAAATCATCACATTCAAAAATTAAAATGGCATTTACTAAAAAAAATATAATACGCCAAGCATGGTCCAGTTTATCGTTTACTGATAAAATTTTGCCTGTTGCAATAATCTTGGGAATTGTGTTAGGTGTGTTACTCTCAGTTTTCGTGCCCAGTTCCAGGAAAGCATTTGATGGCGTTCAGGTAGTGGGGGTTTCAGTACCTTTGGCAGTAGGGCTCATAATCATGATGATTCCTCCATTATGCAAGGTCGAATGGGAAAGGTTCCACAAGTTGATTCTACAAAAAAAATACTTGCGTCACATAATAATATCGCTGATTTTAAATTGGATAGTTTGTCCATTCTTAATGTTTGGCTTAGCATGGCTGACATTATTTGACAAGCCGGAATATCGTGTTGGGATTATCATGATCGGACTTGCAAGATGTATTGCCATGGTACTAGTTTGGAATGACATTGCTGATGGTGATGCAAATTTGTGTGCAATATTGGTGCTAATCAATAGTATTTTACAGATTGTACTGTATGCACCCTATCAAATATTTTTTTGTTATGTTATAACAGGTGAATATCATAAAACTGCATCCAATGCGGTCTCATATTCATTAGTTGCTAAAAGTGTTGCCTTCTTTCTAGGTGTTCCCTTAGGAGTTGGTTTGCTTATCAGGCTGTTGGCATTTTTTACCATGGGCATAAAATTTTTTGAAAAAAAACTTCTACCTTTCATATCTCCTTGGGCCTTTATCGGATTGATATATACTATCATTGTCATATTCATTGAGAGAGGGTACGCTTTCATAAAGGATATTCGTACGGCACTCCGTTGTTTTGTTCCGTTGATTATTTATTTTGCTTTAACTTGGTTTGGTACCTTTTTCTTGTTGAGATGGCTGTTAGGGAGGAATCCGCCAAACTTGGAGGTGTTTGAAAACGGGGATGATGATGAGAAAGACGCCTTACTTTGTGGCTGCGAGGAAGAAGTAGCTAATGGATCAAGGGAAGCAGCAAATGGTTGCTCTGCAAATTATTCTGAAATAATAACTCAAACTTTTACAGCAGCGTCAAACAATTTTGAGTTGAGCTTAGCCATTGCAATATCTGTATACGGATCAGGTAGTGATGAGTCCATTGCGGCAACTTTTGGGCCTCTGTTGGAAGTGCCAATTTTATTAGCTCTTTGTTTTGTTTCTCAGCTGTTTAAAATTCATTTTGAGTGGAGCGATATTCATACTAATGATTCATAGAAAGTTTAGCTACATGCGATACTTGAATTTTATTATTTCTGACTTGCTATTATACTCATAGACTTTTTCTGCAATTTACACTTTGCAACATTGTCTGTTACAGGGAAACTGAATCAGCTTCAGCTGTATTTTATCAAGTCGAAAAACTAGGAAAGGTTTTTCTTTCTTCTTTTTTCTTCATTTATGGTGCCATTTACAGCAGAATCACTCTACAAGAATGTAAATCCTCCTAGTTGTCGCACGAGAAACTCAACTGAATTATTCATGAAAAAATTTACATTTTAATTTTAATGGTCTTGTAGAATTCACATAAACAAGTATTAACTTCGCTACATGCCACTTCTGCTGAACTACACAGTGCAGAGGTTAACATTTTATTCAACTCCCTATATTTTTCCTTTAAGATCTTTTATTATGTTTTCATATTTTGAGCTGGTTTTTTTGCTCTATATACATGTATATATATATGAGGGAGTAGGAGACTATCGTCTGCTATGGTGTTCTATATATTACATGCAAACTCGGTACAGTAGTGCACGATATAAAAACAATCGACGTACCGGTTCCTAACACATTTTCCTGCTTGATTACCTTTCAGGACGCCCATACAGAGAGTGCTGTGACAAAAAAGCAACATCGCATTAGTAGGCACTTCTCGGTTCCTCAAATTGCTCCGCCATAATTCCATTTTTTTTTATCATTCAATATCAGAATTCCTGCACATCGATTGAATTAAGAAAGGGTTGAAAATAATAAAATAAGTGTTTGAGTTGTGCGAAAATCGTTCTTTATACTATTAGTGATGTATGAATTTGATTATAAAGGTTTATTTAAGTTATAATTTGAGATCCAAATGGAGGGAAAACCTCTCTTATTTATAGAATTCTGATTAAATTAAATCTCTCAGAATTCTTGTAAATCCACAAGCAGAAATGTGTTTTACCTCCAAAACATTTTTGTAAAATAAGAATTTAGAGATAAGGAATTTGGTCCCATTGTTCCAAATTCTCTATACCATAGTAAACCAATGCAATCAGCTGATTCCTAAATGTCCGGCTTTGATAGGCTCAATCATTATTCCTAATTGGTCAGAATGTGATCTTTTACAACATGTTTCATATAACATGGCTGGCATATTTTTGTTATTGATTATGTAATCTCTAATTCTTCTATCGATATTTTTACGGAGCATATACCGCCGACTTCTTTTTTTTGAAATAATTTGTTACAATTCCATTAAGATATACTCATATCTATATATAAAGACGACAAGATACTAACTTAAAACAATGTCTCACCCAATTAAGATATATCATAATCCTGAATGTGGAACCTCCAGGAATACCCTTGCTCTCATCCGCAATGCTGGGCAAGAACCTTTAATCATAGAGTATTTGAAAACACCACCTTCAAAAGAAGAACTTATCAAGTTGATTCAAAACTCAGGTCTATCTGTGCGAGAGGCTTTGCGGAAGAATGTAGAGCCTTATGGAAGTTTAAAATTGGAGGAAGCACACTGGACAAATGAAGAGTTAATTTCTTTTATGTTAGAGCATCCAATTTTAATTAATCGTCCCTTTGTTGTTACCGAGCGGGGAGCAAGATTGTGCAGACCATCAGAGGGTGTTCTAGATATTCTACCAACTTCGCAGCTTAGTGAATTTAGTAAAGAGGATGGGGAGATGGTCATTGATGAAAAATTAAATAGAATCAAATAGAGCTGATTTTTTAGTTATAAATTAAATAAAACAAATCAAGCCAATTGAAGATTCCACCATTTGATACAGCGAAGTACAAATCACTAATTAATTATATGGTCGATCACACAATAATCTGTATTTTGTCCTTTTCCATACTGTTTCTTCATTATTGTGAGTTATGTTTTCCAATAACATTTGAAGGTGTCTGAGCTGTATTGCTTGAAAGTACTAAAACTCGCTTTGTATCGTTGAAACTCAGAGCCACTCCAAACAAACAGAAAGAATGCCAAAATTAGAATTGTATTGCCTTTTTGTTGGAATCATTCAAAATCTGAAAACTATCAACTATTAGTTCTCACGTTTCAGCATTCTCCTTTCTGCTCTGTTTTTCGAGGTTAACTTTACCTGTTACTGACAGTGCGTCTTTGGGTTTTAATGAGCGCAACAACTTGCTCCATTCTTCAGATTTTGTCACAATCTGCGTGTACTCCCCATTGAAATCTCTAAATTTTGCAAAAACAAGTGTTTTCGAGATTTTGGTGATCCGTCAATCCATCCATTGATAGTAACCGGATGATCGATCGAATCAGCAAATGATTGATTAATGTTTTCAATTGGGTGCGTGAAAGGTTTAAAATCAAATCTTTTAGCAGTTTTCAGTTTTTCAGGTAATGCAAGCTTTAAGGCCGAAAAGGCATGAAAGCTTCTTACAAATTTATTACTAAATGTTGCTTGTCGAAGAAAAATAAGAATGCAAGGAAAAGGAACATCTCAATTTTTCATTTTCAAGACATGTTGAGAGTGAAACATTTTTTCAATAAAGTTTTTTGCTTTTGGTACAAATTTGCTACACATAGACTTATATAGTTGTAACATAGTAAGCATTACTGTGTTATGACAAGACGTCTGTTGCAGTATTTGTTAAGAGGTATTTAGGATCTTTTCGCTGGCTGCCTAAATACTGTCTTGTCTACGAGTGGATTACCATCCACAATCTATGGTTATTTTATCTAGTTAGTTAATTATTGCCGAACTACATCATCAAAACACAAATACTATTCAGAACGTTGGATTGGTTAAGTCCCGTATGTTACAATAATACCCATATATACAAACTAGGGAGCAACATCGACCAGTTTCAGTCGGACGTGAAGATCGACGTATCCCCGACCTCCACCACCACCGTGGAGCTGTGGGTGCCGGGCGAGTCCCAGCTGAAGGCCTTGATTCCGGACGTCCACGAATACCGTGTGTCCAAGTAGGGTTCCTCCCAATTTCTCTTTGTTTCTCTCGATAAACCCTCTCTGTAGAAGCCCTCACGCTGTATAGAACGAAAAATGGAAAATAGAAAAGTATAAAATGCGAGCGTTTTCCCTCCTTCCACCATCACCAATTCCTATATGTTGTTGTTCTTTCTGCAACAATGTTTTTTTAACCAACAGGCGCCCATTAGAGTTGCAACACAGGGTTTTCCGTCTCTGTGGGGTGCTGTGGGTCTGCCTCAGATCGACGTTAGGGCGACGGACGTCCCCCTGGTTTCAACGGCCTTTCAATGTCGTGTCCGGACTTTCTCTGTCCGGGCTATGCGGCCCTTAACTTACATTTACATCCATGTCCTACCTTTGATGTTTCATGTCTTGAGCATCTCTTGAGCATTACATTGCATTATAAATCTACGCATATAAATTGGCATAGCGGTCAAGCCTTTTCTGCACCGTGCTAGTTGATAAGCCTTGCGTCCAGCTTCTCCTCCTGTCGTTGCTGCATCTTAAGCTCGAGGAGTCTGGGCACCGGACAGCAAGGCGACCGGGCGTCCTGGCCCTGTGTGTCGTAGAATTGCCGACAGCACTCGTAAAGCTTGTCAATGAGCGCCGTGCATCGGGACTCGTCGTACCCGTTCTTCTTAAGACAGTTCTGGATGGCACACGCCTGTGCCTTGCACGGTTCTGCACACTCACTCATGTTTCAGGAGAAGAGAAGAGAAAAGAAGAGAAAAGAAGAGAAGAGAAGAGAAGAGAGGAAAGAAGTAAACCAGAAGAAGCAAAGAAGCTGTGAATCACCACCTCCGCCGAAAACGGCAACCGCCCGCCGCGGTCCCCTCTTTCGTCCACGGCAACTGCTTCCTCTTGCTTCTGCACAGCTTTGCACTTCAGATCTGCTCCGTGTCTCGTGCCACCACATCCACCACATCCATCACATCCAGCCGCTTCTTTTCTTTCTTTCACAGCAATGACTCTCATGGAACAGCTCTCCTCCGTGTTCGGCTCCATCTCTTTCGCCTGTTGGATGATCCTCATGGTTCCTCAACTAGTGGAACAATGGCGCCTCAAGACCGTCGAAGGTATCTCCCCTCTCTTCCTCATCATCTGGTCAACCGGTGATGTGCTCAACCTAATAGGCTCGGTCTGGGCAGGGCTCCTTCCCGAGGTCATTCTCATCGCCGTCTGGTTCCTCTTTGCCGACCTCTTCACCCTGGCCTTCTACTACTACATCTCCGTCGTGTACGACAGAAACCGCCGTCACAAACACCACAAGAGACACAATGTTGTCGTCGACGACGAGACGCTTCTACTGGGCGAACACGCCATCCACTACGAACACGAGGCACCCTACGGCTCCACCACCACTCCAACAGCATCCGCCGTCCACAGAAGAAAGTCCCATTCTTCAACGTTGGAGGACATAGTGTACGAGCCCGAACAACACTCCGCCTTTGTCAGGTACGTCCTGCCCATCATCCTCGTCATCAGCGCAGGTACGTTTGGTTCCATCCTATCTCCCAACGGTTCCTCCGTCTCCACACAGTCATCATCTTCCTCCTCCAGCAGTGTCATTGGCCCACAGATCTTAGGTTACATGTCTGCCTTCTTGTACTTGACTGCCAGGTTGCCGCAAATGTACCATAACTACAAGAAAAAATCAACAAAGGGACTCAGCCTATTGTTCTTCCTGTTCACAATGCTCGGTAACCTTACCTACAGCTTGCAAATCGTGTGCTATCGCTCCGATTACGACTACCTCATGCTAAACATGAGTTGGCTGCTGGGATCTTTCGGTACCATTGCCGAAGACGTCTTCATACTTGCACAATTCTACCTATACAGAGATCAGAAATAGTCTTATATATTTATACGTCTGTGTACCGTATCCGTTTACATATTCCCAAAACTACCAACGTATGTCCATCCGCCAAACTGCTTCTGCACAGACTCACTGAGATAATCATCCACCACCGAATCCATCGGTCTCTCGTCCGTGAACTCAGAGCTGATATTGGAAATGTCCATACTGTTCTTCACTTGTGGTTTGTACGGTGGAATGTAACCCTTGCTGTTGAGTTTATCCCAATCAATGTCTTTGAAAAATTGGTGAGACTTGATTTCAGACACCCCATGGTACCCCAATCTTTCCACAGGGTTTCTGTTCAACAGCTTTGTAATCAGGTCCTTGGTAACCGAATCCATATCACTTGGGAAAACCAGCGGATCCTCCAGGATCTTCTTATACATCACACTAACATCTTCATCGTAAAATGGCGGTAAGGACGTCAACATCTCGTATAACAAAACTCCCAATGTCCAGAAATCGACTACCCTAGTATAACCCTTGTTCAATAACAACTCAGGGGCCAAATATTCTGGCGTACCACAGAATGTGTTTGTCTTCTGGTCCAACTTCATGTTGATCTTACAAAGTCCAAAATCGCATAACGCAATATGCCCCTGATAATCCAATAGTATGTTCTCCGGTTTCAAATCTCTGTAGACGATGTTCATGGAGTGCAATGTCTCAATTGCCGACAAAAGCTCACATATGTAGAATTTGGCTCTAATTAGTGGGAACCGTCTGGCCTTTTGCAAATGATAGAATAATTCACCACCATTGATAAACGATAGGACGAGGTATAATTTCTCACTCGATTGGAATGCAAATTTCAATGGTACAATAAATGGGGAATTCACCCTACTCAAAACAAATTTTTCCGCCAAAGTATGGGTGACCTCCATTTTATTGACAATGTGTGCCTTTCTAATGGATTTTAATGCATAGATTTTACCAGTATCCTTCTTTTTCACTTGCATAACCTTACCAAATGACCCCTTACCGATAACTTTCAGTAAATCAAAATCCTCGATCGATAAGGGTTTAGATTCTTTAGTTAGTGGCTTGAAATCCAGTGTGAGGTTCAACGATCCAATCAGATCATCATCAGTGTAAGGATTTTTCAAATTGATCCATTGATGGTTCAACAATCTAATTGGCTGGGAGGTCGCATAATTTTTATTCAGGTCCGAGAGTTTACACATGATCGAGCCAATCAAATGGTCTTCCTGTTTATTGGATTCCAACAGGGACCCTGGAATCCTGATGTAAATTTGTATGCTTAATATAGCATTGTTAGGTGAGGTGATATCAAAAGTGGTAACGCTATTGAACTTCGTATTGGCAATCGTATTGCCGACAGAACTAATCCTTTCACTCGAGTTTTCAACTTCAATGATTGCATAGACTAGATTATACTGTGCAACTATGTTTTTATTCGGCTCGGCCGAACTGTTGATTCTGAGAGTTGACGGCAAATAATAGGATAAGTTTGTGCTGGCCGCATCATCCAACGATTCATTCAGTGAAGTAATTTTCTCATTCAGTTCATCCTCGTTCACGTGTTGGCCCAAACTCGCCAATTTGGACAGAATCTGCTTGTTAATCCTCAATGGAACAGGTATTTCCAGATCTTTGGAAGAATACACTTTAACTGTGAGCAAACCGGGTTTCATTCGAATCACTTTTGGAGTTATTATGCCCTCATCATTTTCGATAACTGGATCTGTGTTTTCAAGATTTTTGGTGATTAATGCAGGCTCAGGTTCAGCTTCGGGTTCAGCTTTGGATTTGTGTCCTGCATTGTCACCCAAGTTCAAATTTTGCACCTCCGTAGACATATTGCTAATGTCGGAGTTGATGAGTGTCTTTCTTGGATCGCTAAATGTTGCTTGGCCGTTGTTTACATCTGGTGTTTTCGAGTCTCGTTGTTTCGATATCACACCCGCCCCCTGGTCATCCGAACTGTAATCAACAGAGGACCTGGCTGATCCGGGATGGTCTTCAGTTGATAAAGTTTTGCCTTTGAACAATTTCTTCCAGTTCGACATGGCTGCTTATGTGCCAAAGCGAAGGCCAAACAGTACACACTTAACAAAAACTGGATAGCATGCCAGACATAGAAAAAGAGAGAAAAAGGTTGCTCGCCTCTCTAAATTTTAAAGTGTGCATGCATAATTCCGTTTTTTCCCCTTCCCTTTCAGCTTCCACTGCTTCCGGCTTTTCGTGATATCAGATAAGAGCAAAGATGAGGAGAATACAGTTTGATTTGCAGTTGCAAGTGTTGGAATTGGTCAATGTGCCCATGTTTGATGATGCAGAGTGTTACATGGTTTGCACGATTACCAACGATAGATTGAAGAACAACCACCGGAGATTACACTCCTCCAGTTATACATCTCCAGTGGTGCAGATCAAGAACCACAAAGTGAGGTTTGGAC
Organism: Pichia gijzeniarum; assembly: GCA_030556995.1. Taxonomy (NCBI): domain Eukaryota; kingdom Fungi; phylum Ascomycota; class Pichiomycetes; order Pichiales; family Pichiaceae; genus Pichia; species Pichia gijzeniarum. Next base: position 49,544 of record JAKTVB010000006.1, read on the forward strand.
CCAGTGGAGGCCATACGGCGCAGTTCAGACTGCAGGCACAATCTAACGCTACGAGTGAAATACTTTCGGATAAATGGTTATGCATTTCGTTCCTTGTCAAACATGGGCACGGTCGTGATAATCAGGATCTGCTAGGTATGTTGACGCTCAATTTGGCCGAATATGTGAATGAAAAGGGGAAAGAGGATCTGCGGTTTTTGCTTGAAAATTCGAAAACCAACACCATTGTAAAGTTGAACTTGTTCATCAAACATTTGGAGCATGATGAAGGTGTCACTTATCAGACATCATCGGCGATGGCGCAGGCGACTCACATGAGGAATTGTTCAACCGGCTCCACGAATTTGTTACCGATACCATCATTGAGCAGTTGCACTGACTCAATGAACGACGATGTGAGGTTGACCAAAGTTGAAACCCCGACTTCACCACTATCACTAACTAGCCAACGCATACCTTCCCCAAAGGCATTTAAAACGGGCAGTACGACGATAGGTCGGGTGCTTAGCCAAAATAAGAAGTACACCAATGGATCACCGACGGCATCGGTGCCATCATCCAAATCGCTAAAATCGTTCACGAATACGATGTCGCCTTTGAACAGGTCTAGTTTGAACAGGTCGCAAAATGGCGAATATCAGCCGAGGAGTATTGATACGAAGACGATGATGAACGACGCTTGTGAGGCAGCGATCAATGATACGTCACTGCTAGATGAACTCGTCAATAAAACGTACAGGTTTGCGTGGCAGTTGAAGACAATCAGGTATGAGGAATTTACCCCGGCTGAATGTGTCAGGGACATCATCGAACAGAACGGAAATGGGTGGAGGAAGAACGACGAGGGAGTGGATATGGTGGACGTTGTGGAGAGTGAGTTCAAAGATTCGACGCTTTCACATCGAGACGGGTGGCTTGCGTACCATGACGAGGAACAAAACACGCAAAATATGGATGGAGACGACATTTTTGCCGACTTTAGGAGCTTGGAAGACGTGCAGAATATCGAATCTGATGATTCTGACGACGACAATGATTCGGAGGATGCAAGGTTTTATTCCTACTATAAAGGCATGAAACGGAAGGGGTCGACACGGGTGAAGAGGTTCAAGCCATTAAAGGAGGCAGAAGTTCGTGAAGATTTACGTAGTTGGCATATTTCGGTCAAGCCTTGATACCAAGAGGATGAGGGTAGTGATACATTTAAATATTTAATAGTACATGTTGTAATTGAATTAAGCGGCTCGCTCAATACCGTCACTTTCGTTATCCCAGTCGGAATCGGTGATGTCGTAGTCGGTATCGGACACGATACCGTTATGTAAGTTATCGTCTACTTTGTTCCAACAATCGGGCCAGTCATTGGCCGCTTCATCATCAACACCACCATTTCCAGAATGGTGCTCCGATGATTTATGTATATCTTGTAGTTCCACGTCATCTGGCGACGCCCCCAGACTTTTCCTAGCAATGTTGAATTGCGGCAGATGGGCAGCTGGTTTGGAATTGGAGTCCGAGGCAGAAGTGGTGTTGGAGTTGAAATTAGACTTGGTGTTGGAGTCGAAATCAAAATAGGGATTAAAAGTGGAGGTGGATGTCGAAGTGGAGGAAGGAGCAGAGCTAGGATCAGTGAGAATGGAGTATCCACCCAAGGAAAAGTTGAAGAAATCGTGGATTTTCAACATATACGTCCTCGTGCACGGGACGGCATATAGTAGGGCGACGAATAGGATGAGTAGGGTGAGAAGCCTTAGAAGAGTCGAATTTGTCGGTTGAGTCACCGTTTCTGCCATGTCGTCGATTTCGGAGTGCCTGAACTTAAACTCCTGGTAATGATCCCTTAATTCGAATTCCGGCCGGGTCTGCACCCCGAGTTGTTCTGAACCGTAGTGGAATTGATCGGGCACGGAATTTCTGGAGTACCCGGCATGGGAGAGATTTGTATGCTCGAGGGTGTTGTATTCCCGTATCAGTTCGTCCGTTGCATAGAGCAATGCTTTACCCAAAGTCCAGGAAAATTGGAAACCGTTGATGTTATCGCTGATTTGGAGATTTGTATCCGGAGTTGTATCGAGGGGGATTCCGTAGCCCGAATGAAGAAGGGATGCAATGTATGTAGATTGAAAGCAGAGGTTGGCTATGTTGGTTGTTGATGATTCTGGGAGTTGGGAGATATCCATGTGGCATAATTTCTCAGTTTGCTGGATGAAGGATTGAGAGTCGTATATCGGTTCTGTGGGGGTGTCCATAATTTTGGAGAGCTGGGAGATTGTGTCGTGGTATCCAGAAATGGCGATGAAGTTATCATTGTAAATGTTTAGCTCGGGCGTGATCTGATCCAACATGCATTTGGAGACTTTTATAGAATCTTGGCTGTCCAAGAGGATCTTGCATTGTTGATCCTTATCTGCGATGACAGAATATATCCCGTTTTTACAACAGTTGAAATTGCCTGAGCCTATGAAGTTGTAGTTCCTGTTATTCAAGGAGAGCGTGGTTGTGTAGTTAGGCGGGAGGCAAGGATCGGGAATGGGGTTTGAGTTTTGGCTGTTTTTAATGAGAGAGAGGAGATAGTCATGATGGAACTGGTGCAGACCGAATCCCAGGAAGGAGGTTGAAACGAGTTTGTGGTTTGAGAGGAGTTGCAAGTTGATGAGCTGGATGGAATTATCCCGCATCTCTCGAGGGTAGGGTTGGAAGCAAATTTGGGCAGAACCGTCATCCAACTGCAGCAGGCCATAAGATGTGGAAGTGGTGTTATTAGTGGCGATGTTATCATTATTGTTATTATCGGCCAGACTGTTGTGTAGGTAATTCAAAGCGGTCCAAGTGTATAGGCCCTCGATATCGGCATCGAGGATATTGATGTGAGTGGCGCAATCGGGTAGGTAAAAGCCGGTTTTGGATCGGAAGTAGGTGCAGATCTTATCCATTATCTGAGACTGCACGTTTGGATCGAGTGCTTTCAAGCCGGCCGTTGCATGGAAAAAGACCGGGGTTCTGTAGTGTTGTTGTATGGGCACAAGGTGGTAAATTCTGGCGATAAGCACGTCGAGATAGTTTTCGATGTTGAAGGTGTGCAGGCCGTGCTGCAAAACGGAGGACCCGATGCTGGGTTGGACACGCTTACTCCAGTCGGGATGGTAGATCAACCGGGGCAAAGAATTGTCTTTGCTGAGAGCGCCTTTCGGGTCGTCGGTGAGCAGGGAGGCCATTGTGCTCCATGAATAGATGTGTGCATGAGAAGCGTTGGAGCCGGCATCAATTATGATGATGTAATTGTAGGGGACACCGTTAGCGTCGTAAATGGGGAGAACGGTGTCCTTTGAGGGTAAAGAAGGCATGATATGCTCTTTGCGGTCCTTTGGGGGAGAGGCAAAGCCGGAAGAGTGGCAGAGCTGAGCAGAGCTGAGCAGAGCTGAGCAGGAGCCTAGGTCTGAGCCTGAAATTGAGCCGGTGTTCAAAGAGTGGGCACCAGAAAACGATGGGGACGCGGAAAAAGAGAAAAAAAGAGGTTCCACCGCCACGTTTGCGCGCCCCCGCGCCGAAAACGCATGCGCCACACGTGATTACGTCAGCTGCTGACGTAACACATTCCGTAAAGCATTACGTAACCAATTATTGCTGACGTAACCACTTACGTAATGTGTTACGTAAGTGGTTACGTAATCGCGCCTGCCCGGAAATGTGCCGCGCAGATCCGGCGCCCGTTTGCGGAGACCAATGGGAGCGTCTGCAGTGGAAATTACTTCTTCCCTTCTCACATTTCCTCTGCGCTCTCCACGCTGCGTGTTGCTCTCCGTCTCCATGTTCATCCCCACCGGCTTTTCCTGCTCTCCGTGTTGATTGATATCCCCACTGGTTTGTCCCTTCCTTTCTCCCACCAAACACAGCAATGCTAGCATCAACAAGAATCGGTCTTGGACTCCCAAAGAAGAACTTCCTTCAATCCTCCATTGCCTGCAGAGGCTTCTTCAACACCATCCCACAACCACCGGGAAACATCATCGGTACCGTCAACGATGCCTACGTGCCACCAAAGCCAAACAAGCTCCACGGATCCCTCCACTGGACCTTTGAAAGAGCCGTCGTCATCGGTATGACTCCTCTCATCATCTCCCCATTCATCACCGGCACCTCCCCATTGGATTCCGCCATGGCCGGTTTGTTACTATACCACTGTTACGCAGGTTTCCAATCCTGTATCATCGATTATATCCCAAAGAGAGTCTACGGTTCCATGCACACCGCCGCAATGGCTCTTTTGACCTTTGGAACCTTCGTTGCCGGATACGGTGTCTACAAGATTGAAAACGAGGAAGAAGATGGTGTCTTTGGTATCTTGAAGAAACTATGGAAGGCATGATTGTTGGCGCTCTATGACATGCTTCTATCCATCCACCCGTCCATTCATTCACCTACCCACATTTATAGATACTGTTTATCTACATATATATTTATTTATTTTATTCATTCATCTTTTCCAATCCTATCCTATCTAATCTTCTCTTACCTTATCTTACCTTATCTTGTTCTTTATACGCTCGATTCTAGAGCAAAACTCTCGCAATGTGGCCTCGACCTCCTTGATGGGCGGATCTCCCACGCACTTCTTCACATGTATAACTCTGGCCATCTCATCGATATAATAGTCGAATGACTCGTTGAACCCAGGAGTATTACTCTCGAGCTCAACCAATTGCACGATTACCTTCACGTCACCGTCGCCATCACCCTCTTCATCATGACGACCGCACCGCAGTACTTGCTCCGCAAGCTCATCGAATCCAACAAAACTGCGGTTCCAACACAATGCCAACAACCTCTGAAACCTCATCTCCAGCAGCAGCCGCTGCTGCTGTGTACGCTCTGTATTCACTTCGGACATGGCTGGCCTGGAATCTGCTGCACTTGCACGGGACTGACATCAAGTACTTTCAAAAGAGGAAATTCCTCTGCACACCTTCGCGTATTGCGATTTACCGATGATTTACACAGTGTTTAAGACTCGTCTGACATATCGTAACATGGTCATGATAATGATTATAGAAAACATCTACTACACCTCCCCGTTTTTGTACAAGGGACCCATCTAATTTATTCTTGAAAAACTTCACATCCGATTTTAACAGTTTTATAGACTTCTTATAAAACAAGTTATTTACCTAACTAAAAACGACATCTGTTAATTTGCGAAGTACCTAGGTTAACATTACACATACATATATATATACATTTCTTTACATGAGTTCATCCTCGTCTTCTTCTTCTTCATCCTCGTCATCTTCCTCGTCTCCTTCTTCAATCTCATCCAGTCCATGTTCTGCTCGCCCACCACCTTCTTCTTCTTCTTCTTCATCGTCATCATCTTCGTCGTCATCATCATCATCGTCGTCATCATCATCGTCGTCCTCGTCATCGTCATTATTCTCATTATCATCATTTCTCCCTTCGTCTTCCTCCTCCTCTTCACCGTTTTCTTCATTACCTTCGTCATCATCATCATCATCATCATCATCATCATCATCATCATCATCATCATCATCATCATCATCATCATCGTCATCCTCCTCATCATCATTATCCTCCTCCTCCTCGTCTTCATCCTCGTCTTCTGCATTACCATCTTTACCTGTAACACTACCCTTGTTCTTATCTTCCGTTTTATCCACTGTTTCTTCACCCTCTTCTTTCTCCTCCTCTTCCTCCTTCTCGTCCTCGCTTTCCTCCTCTCCCTCCTCCTCTTCCTCTTCTTCCTCTTCCTTAAATATCGTCTCCGTGGGCATCCTCCTCATCTCCAACGTACTCTTAAACAACGGCCCAATCTTTTCAATCCATCTACTCCGCTTATCCAACAACCCACGAAACGACGCATTGCTAACCAGATGCGCCGCATCATCCTTCATCAACCCCTCGTTGACGTGTCCACCCATCCCCTTCTTCTTGGTCTTTTTCGGCGCAACGTTGATCCGCCGCCTGTAATGTTGTTCCACCTGCTTGTCCAAATCATCCACAATCGTCATATACTCCTGCCATGCAATTTGCTCTTCAATCATCGGTATCAGCCGCTCTTTTCTGAAATTATTGCGCTTCTGAACTTCCCCTAATTCCGATTGTAGCCTTCTCAACTCACTGCAAACCTCGTCATCCTCCTTACCTAGCGCCCAATCCTGTTCCCAAGATGCATCGTTCAACGTCTGAACGACATTCATGAAGATACCTATATACTTTAACTCCCGATTCAACCGCTTCTCTAATTGCTCAAAGGACATATTGTTGGTGCTCACCACCTGCCTAGCTCCATCAAGCTTGAAAATATCCTCCTCTTCATCGGGCACAATCGCACTCAGTATTCTCGACGTTAATGGCCCACATGACACTTTGTCCGGCTCCTCACAGTTCAAATCATCGATGTGTGTAGATGTACCCTTCGGTGCATAAAGTTTCCTCAATTTCGAAGTAAGCGATTGTGTCAAACGCCCCATCTTCACCGCCTTTCCTTCATTTTCCAAATTCCAAACGTCCGTGTACTTCGGACCAAGTGGCGGGATATAGTATGGGTTGCGGACACTATCCGTCCTCACATCATCGGCGGTGTCCAACTCGCTCAAGTACTTGGCAAGAACCGTGCTTGCAATGTACTTGTGCTTCAACCATTTGACGTCATCCTCGTTGTAGTTGCGAAAAAAAGGGTCAACGTATGCGTTGAATGAGTTCCACGCCACCTGTTGTGTCGGCTTGGGACCACTGAAATCGGTCATTGGGATTTCACCGGGCAACATGTCTTTCAGATCGTTTGCTGGGTATTCAGAAACGGCGTACTTGCGCTTCTTGTACTCCGTTTCGTCTGCGGCCGTTTGGCGGTTCACTGTGTCGTCGTATAGATGTAGGGCCACGCTTGCAGTCTCGCAGAGTTCGGCGACATCAATCGGCTTTGATGCGTTTGGGTTGTCAGGTCTGTAAACGGAGGGGATAAACACGTCCTCCTCGTTTGAGAAAGGTTTGATTATGAGTTTGATGCTTTCCTGATGTTCATGTTTATCCTCACTCGCATGATCCTCCTCATGTCCTTCCTCACGTTTCAGTTCAGGTTCACGTTCCTGGTTACGCTTACTCTCATATTTGTGTGCGACTCCACGTGTATTTGCTCCTTCAGCATCATTATCGTTGTCCTCTTCGTCTTCCAGTTTAACTCGTATTTTCTTTCGGGGACGGACACCAACGTCATCCTCGTCCTCCAGCTTTATCTCAGTATCGGCGGGTGAATAGTCTTGTGAGCCTGCTTGCGCCTGCGCGCGTGTGCGTTTTTTGCTGGGCCCGATTGAACTGAGTATATCTTGTTTGGGAGTTGTTCTGTGAATGAGTGTTTCCACGACACGGTTTCTGAACTGCAAGAGCTTGGAGCGCAGACTCAGTATTGATTCACTGGTTTGCAATGTTGCAGTGCCGGATAATCCCGATTCCGGGGTGTGTGTGAGTCCGACTGTGTCGAGCACTTCTGTAAACTGTTCAGATAGTGTCTGTGGTGCAGCGGATGCCGCATCAGGAGCAGCATCAGAAGCCACATCAGAAGCAGCATCAGAAGCAGCAGCAGGAATGACAGAATCCACAGGGGCGGGGAGTGGTAACGGTGATGCGTGTTTTATCTTTGACTGCTTTGCTGGACGGCCCTTGGGACGTGGGCGTCTCGTCTTGGCTGGATCTGGGGTTTGAACGAGCTCTGGCGTATCCTGCGCTGCCGCCGCGGCGGATGCAGCGGTGGAAACAGAACCCTTTCTCCTGCGAGGACGGCCTGTGGGAGACATTGTTGTTTGTTGTAGAAGCAGCAGGAAAGAATCTGTGTGGATGGAGTGTGGTGGAAGGTGGTAGTGGTGAAGTGGTGAAGTAGTGAAAGCGAGATTCATGTCCGCGCGAGCAGGAGAAAAAATAGATAAATGGTTAGACAAACTGGATGGGTAGTGTGATGTTGATGTGGGTATATCGTAGATTAATATGGGTGGTTTGAAAATAGACAACTGCTTTTCTTACACGAATTCCACAACTCTTTACAATCGAGTGTATAATTTTCCCTGAACAGCTCAGATGAGTCCGTCGAGGCATCATATCATTGTCGAATTACTCTGGTGTAGAGGTTTTCTATGATCAGAATTCATGGTTGTGCTCCACACCCTTCACTTGTCAAGAAAAGCTCTCAGGTTCTTCTGTGTGGTCCCATGTTATTCTGACTGCTGCTAGGAACATTTGAAGTTAAATAACTATATAGAGCAATCTTGAAAAATTACATGGGGTAAGCTTTTTTTCTAGATACGGTTATGCTGTGGCCAGACATAAGATCGACAAAAATGCATTGACCAGTAGTAGAGTAATACCGTTTTCAGGTTTATCGATAAAATAGAAGTTTTTATAAATATGCGTCGATTGAGTTCTCATCAATTGAGTGAAAATAAAGAGTTCATGCAAGCGTGATGATTATACAGAATGATAATAGTGATTGGTCTTACACCGTGAAGTAATCAACTGCTATAACAAACGATGCAGTTCAGCACAAAGTTGTGAATTAGCTTGGAATAACAGTATATCTTTCAAAAAAGCAGAACCGTACAAGTTTGAAATAAAATAGATTTGGCGTACACAATGCAGATCAAAAGGGAAGCAAAATACTGAAACTGCCTTTATTGATTGCCATGTAACTGACACGAAGAACACAGATCCCACTGCGTATGGTGATCACATAATTGAAATCTGTACTCTACTGTACGTCCCACCAAACGAACGTCACAAATCATCATCTCCACTTACCGGGAACTGCATAGCTGGGGATGCAGCAAGTAGTCGAAGCCAAACAGGAACCAAATCAAGTTGTTTCCTTTGAAAGTGCAACATGACAATGCCAAAACCCCCTTTGCCACCCGCCGTTTCAAGCCGCTGAGCCGCCTCGTTGCTGCCAAAAATATAAAAGGCGGCATTTTCCTCTTTTCCCCCTTTCGTTTTCTTCATGCTCATCTTCTGTTGTTTCTTTCCATGTTATTTTACTTTCTTCTGTCAACACTTAAAGGGAAAATGAAACTTAAACACAAAAAAAAACGATGGGCTTCCCAAGCCAATATAACAAACAGTAGAACATGTTCGAAAAGGAAAGAAATATGCCTTCGGAAAAAATGGTTAGTTGGTATAACTTACTCAAAAAATGAAATCACTGGAAAATTTGCCTCAACAAGAAATGGTATGAATGCAATGAAAAACAATAATTCTCTCTACTATTTCTGGTCTTCCATTTTTTGAAGGAGGGTGCTAAAGTAAGGAATTCCATCACTTACAGGCTATATAAGTTTAGCAGTATCTGGTGCAAGTTTTACACGTGCAAAGGGCTGATCAATAAGGCTCTAATGCATCTTTACTTCTAAAACCAAGAGCATGTGCTAGTTTTCGCTTGAGCGCAATAGTCTCGTGTGGGTCAAAGTCAACCCCGTACCCATCTAAATAAATTTTGCATTGGGAAGAAGATAACGCTTTGATATCATGAATATGTCGCACCGGTGGGAGGTTATCAAGATCATTCCCAAATATAAGGTTAATACGTTGAATGGGCTCAAGGTTTCTATCTAGCTCGATGTTTTCCTGAACATCTTGCCTTTAGCGTATAAACCTCATTTCATTTCTAAACTCATTATTCATTCTACTCATATTATTATTCAAGACGTTAATGCTGTTTTGTAATGCAGTAAAACCTGCACGAATTTCATCCCGTAAAGAAAGGTTGCTTACCCTTTCCTTTGCAAGGGTAAATTTTTTTATCTGCGAAAGAGTTTTCTCATCGGTCTTGTCGTCTTGGTAAACTTCCTCATTTTTGCTTCTCTTGGTATCGAGATCCTCATCGATTTCCAATGTACGTTTCTCGCGTATCTTAACGAGAAGTGCGTCCTCATTTGCACGCAACGATTCGATAGAATCATCAGTTGGCACCGGAACGTCTAGATTGTTAGGTGGAATGTTCTCCATGGTGATTACTTTAAATATTTGATGGATACAAAAGGAAAAGGAGAGAGAAGAAGCAGAAAAATTTAAGGGGAAAAGTGTACTCTTCTATATTTTTTGTTTAATGTGAGCATGAGACACGGGCGGCTCAGCTGTGTTCTTTCTGGTCACGACCTTTCCTCTATGTAGAACCTTTCCGGATTAAAAATCAGTGGCGACTAATTGTATAGCATGTTTTGGAAGCAATAGTTACGAAGAATGCAAGTTGTTATGAAAGAAACAGAAAACAACTGTATTTGTATACGAAGTACGCCAGAAGCGTAAACCACAAGTTGATGAACATCTCGATACAAAAAAATGAAAATTGAAGGAATTTTTCGGGTGGAAAAAAAAAATGCTGAATTTTATCATGTTAACGAGGTTGACGATGAGACTCTTTTACAAATATATATTTCATCTTCATAAAGGAAAGAAAGGTAAGCAACAATTCTTCAAAAAAACGGGTGATGTGTAGGTTTTGCACCACTATCAAACGATAATACGAAAATAAGGGATGGGACGAGAATTTCACGCTATAATCAAAATGTTCAAGAAAACATCGTGTTTGACAGAAACCATGAGCCCATTCAACGTATTAATTTTATCTTTGGGAATGACCCCGGTGATTTCTACCTGTTCTCTACAACATATCAAAAAGTTATTCTCTTTTCATTGCAAGTCGTATTTTGATGGATACAGTTTTGACTTTCAGCCACATGTGAGTGTTGTGCTTAAAAAAAATTGCATATGCTTTTGGCCTGAAGAGCAAAAGTGCAACAGAGTACGATTGGTGAGGTTTTTAGAAATATTTGTATATTACAGTGATATAAGTGTAAACTTAAGATCACGCAAGCTTGAAAACATTTTCAAACAGTCTCAACGACAAAATATGTTTAAAAGTAAAGCGTTGTACACTGATGTGTAGAAGGTTCCTTCAAGTCCAATCAAGTAAAATAAGAGATTCGATAAATAATGACCAGGTCAAGAGCCAGTGCGTCAATATCGTGAGCTAAGAACACAACTTCGACGTTACAACAGCTAACGCTGTAACATAGCAATGTAGTCTTTGTACCATGCCATCATTTCAAAGTTAGTAGATACCAGGAAGTCTTTGAATATGACTTGCCCAAGCGTCGGAGAAAACTCTCTCTTTTAGCTCTACAATCTTTAGTCTGTTTCCTTGACAGATTTTACTTACAGCCATGTGCTACCACTAAAACAAGGTCAGCCAACCCATAAAGACGCATCTAAGTATTAGTCTTTATGTTATAGTGTTTGCCTGCCAGACGGTTAGCAATTTCCTAAACTACCCAACTAGGAAATATCAACCCTCAACATAAGAGCTGGTGAAGACCACTTGTGTTACGTAGAATATGTTTGCTTCTCACGAACTCGCAGTCTCTTTTGATCATTACTCCGTATCTTACTCTTTTGACTTTATCCGGGCAAGCAGAACAACCACCCGTTATTGTTCTAACGCTAGTAACACTATCATGGATTCATCAGATGTCCAAACACCGACTAACCCAGTCCCGCATCGGGCTCCATGTAACATAAGTGGTCTTCGCCAGTTCTTATGTTTAGGGCTGATACTTTCTAATTGAGTAGTTCTGCGGTAACTAACTACTTGGTAAATAAAAACTATAAAATAATGAATTAATTAATCGGAAGATAATCCGGTGTTGAGGCAACCAGCAAGGAGGACCTAAATATACCTCTAGATAAGCACTACACCAAACATCTTCTCATAACACGGTAATGCCTTTTATGTTAGAGTTACAGGTATATAGATATATTTACAAGCTTTATTACCAGGGGCTCTATATAATTAGTATAAAACACAGAAGAGAAAATCAATCAAGATTGGACGACAGAGTCGAGTTTGACAGCCCTGTGCTGTGCAGTCTGCGGTCTCTCCCATTCTTTTGGGAAGGGAATGTAAGAATGGTTTTTTCTTGTCTTTTTGGCGTACTTGGCCATGGTGTGTCTTTTATCCAGCGGAACGCTGGCAAATTCTGCCGTGTCTGTGTTAGCCTCGGTGAGGAGGTCGTCCAAAACGTCCGATAGGAAAGAAGCGTTCTGTGCTGGCTCGATGTACCTGTCCGAGGACATGAGGAAGACGTCGGTCTTATGGTCGTATCTGGAGCCGGCGATGAGCTTGAACTTGTGTTGTGCTTCCTTGGACAGGTCCAAATCCTTGACGGACAATTGCAGCACAATCTTACGTTCAGCCGGGTGGGATTCACCGATAAATCTGGTGTATTTGTAGGTGACCGGGGTTGCCGATTTTTGCACCGGTTTGTATTCTTGTCTGAATTTGGCGAGCTGAGGCAATTCGAAAGCGGCCTTTCTGTTAAACTCCATCAGGTCTCTGAAATCACGGACAATGTCCTGGGCACCCGTAGGGTATTCGTCGAAGCCGTGGGGCTCGAGCGGGTCCTCCATATACTCTCCCTCGGTGACGTAGTTGTCGTAATCAGTCTCGGTGTCGGCCTTGTAGATGTCTGTCTCTGTAGAGTTGTAGATGCTGTACAGTGTCTGAGCTTCGAGCGGGTTGGAAGCGGTGGATAGAATCGACTTGAGTTCTACGTCGGAACGTGTGTAGTGTTTGCCGAGAGCAATGACACGGGCACGGTAGAGCTGAACGACGACGGATGATGGGAGTCCTTTCCAGAGTTCAGGGCGATGGATGAGGTGGGATGAAGAAAGCGAGAGCTGGGAGTCCTTGGCGACCTTAGCAAGCTTTGCGTCGAGGTCTGTGAGACGGGCCGACGTTGTGGTGAAGAGTCTTGACGATCTGAGGGATGTAGAGCTGGTTTTGATGGTGGTAGCGTTGGATAGGGTGGAGAGTGTTCTTCCTAGCATGGTGTGTCTTGGCGTGTGTGATGAGGGGGCCCGATTGGCGATGGGGATGGGAGAGATGTTTAGCCAACTGGTAAAGTGACGGACGGACGAGTAGCTTGGACGAAAACGGAAAGTGTGTTGAGGAAAAAATGAGGCGAGGAGAGTTGTGCAGCGAGGGTGAAAGGAGACGATCGGCCTGTTCAAGGAGAAACATGTTATGAGGGGGGGAAGGGAGGTTGGAGGACGATGGACAGGCTGGGGTTGCTGGGGGTGGACAAGACAGACAAGGGATTGCTGGAACAGAGGCTGCGATTGCAGAGCAAGGATGTGCTGGTGGGGCTGTTGGTAGAGCTGCTGCAGGGAGGCTTGCAGGGCGGCTCGGATGAAGATGAGGATGAAGATGATGACAATGACAATGACATCGACGTACTGTTTGACGGCGTTGCCGGGACGGAAAGCGTGCCCGACGGTTTCAAGGATGGCGGATACAAGTTGAAGCAGGGGTTAGGAAGGGGAGATGCGTCCCTGATGGCGATGGCGGTGAAGTACAACGTCTCCAAGGCGGTGGTTGGGCCCGTGCTGCACGTTGTCCGTGATTTCGAGAGGCAGCAGAAGAGGCCCCGTGTTGTTTCTCGAGGCGTTGCAAAGGTTGCAATGGGGGCTGCAGGGGAAGTTTTGGAGGAAGTTGCAGGAGAAGGTGAAGGAGAAGTTGCAGAAGAAGTTGCAGAAGAAGTTGCAGAAGAAGCTGTCGAAGAGAAAAGGCGGAGGAGTACGATAAGCAAAAAGAGCACGGACGACATATACGAGCTAATCCGATGCATGCGTGTTGATCCGCTGCTGCTTGCAGACAGTAACCATGCTGTTGCAGAGACATCGGAGCCGTCTGATTGGAAGTTGGTTGTCGATGGGTACAAATGAGCTTGTGAAGATAAGTATCCAAGGTATCTGCAGCTGTACACACAGGCGAGACGTTGGGAACGTATGCAATGGTCTCGTAACATAAAGGATGATGTATGAATATATATAGGCAATATTTATTTCAATATATTTATAAATACATAGATAATTATAAGTACAATACAATACAATACAACTAGATAGATGTCAATGGTCTTTCTTTGCCTTCTTGCTCTTCTTGCTCTTCTTCTTCTTTGGAGTCTCGTCCTCGGTTGCAACGTCCTGCACGGCTTCTTGTAGGGCCTCGTGATCAGCGTCGTGAGTGACTTCGTTATCGATATCGAGATCGACGACCGAAGCAGGTTCGGCTTGCTTAGCCTCAACGGGTTCGGATTCATCCTTTGAAGCATTGTATTTGATCATCTTGGCGTCGTACTGGGTTTTCTCCTTTTCGTAGATGCCCTTCCAAAACATCTTATCCTGGTCGGACAATTCCTTCCATTGGCGTGCAATCTCTTTGGCGATGTCGATCTGTGAGTAATCTGTGTTCTTCTCTGCAACGGATGAACGCAGATGGTTGTAGAACAAGATGTACGAGGTTAAAGGCTTCTTTGGGGCGTTGGGGTCCTTAGGAGCCTTTCTCTTCCTCTGTTTCTTTTCCTCTGGTTGCTGTGGCAAAATGGCGTTCACGAGTTCATGGACCTCGACTATATCGGGAGATTCATCCTTATCCTTGGCTTCCTTAGCTTCTCTGGCGGCTTTGGAAGCTTTAGTTTCTCTGGTGTTCTTCAAAGCCCTGGTAGTCTTCACAGTCCTTGTAGCTTTAGTGGCTTCTGGGATGTTGGCAGCAGGAACAACGGAGGGGATGGTAGTAGCAGCAGTTGGGGTGGTAGCATCGGCAGTGGCGGCAGCGGCAGTAGTAGCAGCAGCAGCAGCAGCAGAAGCAGCATGACCGGATAGGTTGTCTGCCTGGGTTAGGTTGAAGAAGTCGATGGCGTTCTTGGAAACTTCATTGGCAGCCTTGGAGAGTTCGAAGAGGGAGGCCACGAGGGAGTCTTTGGCGGACTTGAATTGGTCCAGGGAGGGAGTTTCGTAGTTGCCCGTGTTGTCGATGGGGGTCATTGGTGATGCGGAGGGAGAGGGAGAGGGAGAGGGAGAAGCAGCAGCAGCAGCAGGGAGGAGTTGGAGGGCGTTGGAGGAGGAGGCAGAGGCAAAGAAAGTGCGGATTGTCCGCCTTTTAATGTTTGCCGAGGGTGTTGGTGGGGGGAATGGGGGAGGGAAAAAGAAGAGCCCACGCCTTTGCTGGGGGGGGGAAAAGGAGGGAGGGGGGGGAAAGAGAAAGCGAGGAGGCGGGGGAGGGGAAACGGGAAGTGGAAGGATGTGCGCGGTGAGATTCGGAAGGTGTTTGTTGGTGGTGATGGAAGTGTTGTGTTTGTGAGTGGTGATGGTGGTGGTGATACAGCACGCTTTGCTACATGGTGCAGGCACTGCAGGAGCAGAAGCAACAAGATAAGGATGAACATGAATGTGAAGACAACACCCTAACTGGGGCCATGATCAACGCCCGCAACGCAGTGTTCGGCTGGTGCATCACGGTGCCCAAACACAACGCCACCGCCACCGCCACCGTCAACACCAACACCAACGCCCACAACAGAAACTACACGGGGATGGTCTCATCCAACTACGTTTTCCTTTGCGGAGGCCGGCTCCGATCGTCGCTCGTTTTCCCGCTGCGGCTGGGCCCACGGCTCGCACTTCCCGTGTTGCCCTTCACGATGGTTTTGGAGGTGCTGCCGATGGTGTTGTTTCTCGCCCTCGAGGCCCGGTGGCATTGGACCCACGTTTCACCCGCCGCCGTCGTGCTACTCTGTTATATGTGGTTACAAACCGTGGGAAACACTCTCAAGGCCGCGTTGCTTGATCCGGGCGCACTCCCGAAAAACATCCACGTCACCGACGCCCTGTTGCGCGACGGACTTCCCGCTGAATACGCAGCCTGGCACGAATTTGCCCAAGCCCCGGGAGTCCCGCTCAAATATTGCGATTCGTGTCACATCTGGCGCCCACGTCGTGCGTCCCATTGTGCGCGCTGTGCCGTCTGCGTCGACGACATGGATCATCACTGTCCCTGGTTGGGAAACTGCGTCGGCGCTCGCAATTATCCCTCCTTTCTTGCCATGCTTATTTTCGCCGCCATCACGTGCTTCTTCATGGGCGCCCTCTGTTTCTACAAGGTGGCCGTTGTGGGCTTGGCACCACAGCAAGGTGCACGCTGGGCACTCTTCCTTGGAATCTACACCGCCCTCTGTCTCCCCTACAACTTACTTCTCATCGTCTTCCATCTTGGATTAGGACTCACGGGAATCACCACCCGTGAATATTTCGGAGCCCATCATCACGAGGGAAATACCAACCACATCCAGGACGTATGTCTGTCGCCCTTCAACGGGCCCAGCCGCCGTCGCAACCTTTCCCGCCAGTGGTGTCGTCCGCGTGGTGTTCCCAACACCCAGTTCCGTGCGCCGCTTGCGCCGAACGACGTGCGTTTCCGTCAGCTGCCCGTGGGCGCCGTGCTCGTCTAGCCGGAAAGCGCTGCGTCGGTCGTCTCTAGTATATTGTTTTTTTTTTTCCCCCCATCTTCCGTGTCTAATTTTTTTCCAGTAACATATCAAAGTAACATCTCCACACACAGATATACACTACACATATGCGTTCTCCACCAGACAACTCATCTACCCTCCCCATCCCTTATACCCCCCTTCCCTTCCAATGAAAGAGTTCGTCTCCGACCAATGCTTCGACTACCCCTGGGCCTATGTCACCGCCGCCAACTGGCGCAAATACCCAAACGAGCTCTCCACGCACGTAGTCGCCGTCGACGTGCTCTCCCGTCGCTTCGACCCGCTCCTTCAAACCCTGCGATCCGAGAGGCTCATCACCTGCAGACAGCCCATCCCAACATGGCTCAAATACATCGTCGGTGATGCAGATACATCCTACATTAGAGAGGTGTCCGTCGTGGACCTGCCCAACCGTACCCTGACCATGAGGTCCGTCAACCTCACCATGGCCAAACTGCTTTCCGTTTACGAAACAGTGGTCTACACCCCGGACCAATCCGACCCCACCTCCAAAACCAGCTTCCATCAGGTGGCCCGCTTCACATCCTCCACCGGATGGGTCTCCGTGCAGAACAGAATCGAAAGCTGGGGGGTGGAAAGATTCGCCCTCAATGCGGGCAGGGGCAAGCTCGGGTTCGAGTCCGTGCTCAGGCTCGGCGTCCTAGGAAGGCTCACCGAATCCACCGCCTCCCTCTACGCAGACATCAACAGCAAAACCGACCAGCTGCTAAGAGACATCGACAACAACACCACTCTGTTCATCAAGGAGATTGATGAAAGCACCCGCAATTTACTCGACGACATCAAGGGTTGCAGTGTCTTCAAGGACGTCAACGACCTGTCGCTGGACCTACTCAAGGACATGAGCGTCAAGTCCGGCATCCTCCTCAACGACCTCAACTCCACCAGCCGTCAGCTCGTCCAGGAGGCCAACCAGCTCAGCGACAGACTCAAGGACGTCAACCTCGTGCAACACCTCGACGACCAGACACGGCTCGTTCTGCGGCTCTTTGAGGACAAGAAACAGCAGATCGCCTGCCACGTCGCCCTCGAATCGCAATCCATCTTCGACGCCCTCAACGACAAGACCACAGAGTTGTTGCAGGAGCTTTCCCACCCAACAGAGGTCAAGCTTGACCGGGATTCTGACCCGGACACCGAATCCGACGTTCATGCCTCTTACGGTTCTCGTCTCCACGGCTGGCTGTCCAAAATCACACACCCCTTCAGCAAATAGACGCTACCCTCTACACACTTATATATACATATAGATCGATATACACATCCCATAACATTCTAACACCCACACAGCTCCACCCACCGCCAAAACGTCAAAGTTGCACGGAGAAAACTTTCCAAACCCGCTTTGTTTTGCTCTTTCCCAATGCGGAAGGAGCTGCTCGACCCTTTTGTTTATCAATCCATGTCCGTCTGTTTTCTCATCTTCATGTTTCTACGTCTTCACGTCTTCTCACTTACACCTCCATCCTCCCCACTGCCAACCATGAGTGAACACGAACGCACCCCCCTCGTGTCTGCATCTCCATCACCCTCCTCTCCTGCAAAATCGTTCACTTCGGCCCTCTCCGCAAAGGACGCTTTCAGAATCGCAAACCAGTCTGTTGACGAGTTCCTGACTGAAATGCAGCAAGATCAAGACCCACATCAAACCCATGAAGACTCTGTCATCACCCTGCCCGATTTGCAAACATCTCTTTCCCCCCTCACACAACCCTTAAACATCCTCGACGATTTCGACGTGGGCGCCGATGAATCGGCACTGCTGCTGCTCCCCAGCCACGATTACCAACTCAACGGCCCCAAATCTCCAACAAAGTCTCCTAAAAGGGTCACCATCAACGAATCCCCAAGCAAAATCGAATACGACAGAGAATCCTCCGATTCCGACGACGTCTCTTTGCAATCAGTTGAAAGACTTCAGCTGAATCGATCCAAGGTTGACATGAAACCCTTCGACAAACAAAACCTATCACGCTCTCCCAAACCACTGCCTAAAATCACACCCTCCGCTTCGGACTATTCCATCCAGTCCATGCCCAATCTGAACTACCAAAGCGAAACAGACAGCGATGATTCAGATCTCACCTTGGCACCATCTCCCTTCTGTAACGCCACAAAGTTATCCGCCCAAAAGTTCACCAGAACCTTCTCCTCCGATACCGTCAACCAGTTCCACTATGATCACGACACATATCTTCACGACATGCAGAGCGGTGACTTGGTTGAGGACAAGCACACAAAATTGAATATCATCAACAGTCAAAAATTAAGGAAGGATACACCAGGCGGCACCACCACCACCACCACCACACATCAAAGCAAACTATTGTATGAGTTCCACAACGATCCAACACATGACAGATCCGGTTCTCTCGTGTCCAACATGAGCATCCCCATTGAGAATCGTCAATTGGCAACAGAGCACAAGAATGATCTTGTCGAATCAGAACCTAACGCTCCAGAAGCAGAAACCGTGGTCAAATTGTCAAAAGATTCGCCCACTCAACCTATTCTTCAACACAAGAAAAGATCCTCCTCTTTGTCCGATTTTGTCGGTAATATAATAAGATCATTCTCAGCAAGGGGTTTGGCCCCCGCTAGTGAGCAACCCTTGTCCACTTCGATGTCACTGTCAAACCTGAACAAGCTTGACACGCGTGGACAATTAAGAAATGCTTCCATGCAAAGTGTTGCCACTACCGTCACCGAATCCGGGTTCATTTCTGCTTCAGAGAATGTTGACGATGGCGGAGCTCAAGAAGAAGAAGAAAAACTGGCTCTTGAGTCGCCAGATGAAACCGTCGAAACCATCGTTGTCACTCCAACACAACCCGCTGAACAATCTATCGATACAAGTTTTGCATCTGGTGAATTCATCCTACACGTTCCATTTGAAGATGACATTTTAAATACCGAATTCGATGCGTTCAACAAATCAATCCAATCAAGAACCCCATCCAATTCTACCGCATCGACCGCTAGAGTCATCAGCACGGAACGTACAGAACGTAACGAAATGCTGGAAATCTGGTCAAAACAAAGAAACTATAATCTGCCAATCAAGAAGCACTCCGATTTCGATTCCATTCAAACCCCGATAAGGTCATACATCATAAATGATAACCATCCAAAAGCAGTCAAAGTCGTCCATCCTGTTCTTCCAAAGCAAAGAATTTCATCAGATGAATTTAGACCCTCCAATTGGATATATCGTAAGCTGGAAGTCTTGCCTCCTGGTTTTAGTAGGAGGACGACTGGCTCGGAAACGGAACCAGAGCATGAACTAGAAGCGGACATCAGCGCTTTGAGAAGTGATATTTTCAATGATTCTTCCAATAGTGTTGTCAAAAGGACTGCATCAACCCATTCATTTACTCCTTTAGAAATCAGCTTATCTTCTGCAAATGTTGATGCTGGCGCTGTTCTTGATATTGAGGATTCGATTTTAAATGATGTTAAAAATTGGAATCCCGACGAAACTAAAGATTCCGTGGAATTCGAACAGCCACTGAAATCACATGCTCCAAGACAGGACAGTATTGAAATTCTTAAACAAGTGTGGCACAACACACCTGATTCCAGAAGTGCCAAGCTCACACATTCGGACACGTTTCAAAGAATGAGTAGTAAGAATATCGAAAATTATTTATCCAAGGAAAGAATGGTCAGCGATGAGTATCATATCAAACGTGCAGATACGGACGAGTCAAGAGCACAGCTTCATGACGATAACGATAACTTGGTTCTACCTGAACAAAAAGCGCACATCTATCAATTTGATAACATGAGTTTTTCCAACATTGTTCCTGAATTGGGAATTTCTGAAGGTATTCGTGATGATGAAAATGATGATGTTGCTGTTGGGGGTGATTCGCAAAATGCATTAATCGAGAATAATGACTTGGCCTATCAGTCCCAACCTTTGGAAGCGCCTAGAAGTCCCGTTTCTCCAGCACGTCAAAAAATGGTGGAAAAATTCGAAGAACAATTGAGGCAGAAGAAAGCAGCTGAAGCGCATAAACAATTACAACAAGAACTACAGAATAAAATTCATGATGAAGCACAAATTATAAACAAATTTTATCCGCCGGTTGTTAAGCCAAAAAGAAAAGTGAGTCCTGTCAATGAGGACAGTATCAATGACATCTACGAAGATTTCTCCAATTCCCCAACAAAAGTTTCAACTGTCGTCCCCGGATGTCAGATGCACTTCCCCGAAACTCCGGAACATTTAAACTCCAATGTTGCTGCTAATGCTAATCCGTTTGAATCCCCAAAGATCAAATCTATGGTTAATGATACTTTATTCAATAAAGTTGACGAAGATAATAAATCAATCAATCCATTCGAAGTTAAGGACAATGAGTCTGCCAATTTTGAAAAAATTTCTTCAATTGCAAGCACCAAATATAAGCAAAGAGTTCCTAGTGTTGCATCAAAAAAAGCTACAAGTTTAAATCGTGCAAGTGCAGGTGCTACAAAATTGGTGAATGGTGAGCAAGGACGTTTGTTCTTGAAAATTGAAAATGTCAGTGGAATCAAGTTACCCGATTTGCAGAAACGTAATGCTAAATTTCAGCTTGTTTTAGATAACGGAATTCACTGTATTAAGACAGATTTTGTTGGATTAGGGAAACTGCAAAATAAAATTTTGATTGACAAAGAATTCGAACTGATTGTTGCCGACTCGCTGAACGTTATAATTACCATGAAAATCAAGTATGATAAACCAAAGGCTAAAACAGTTGAAATCTCTGAAAAAAAGCAAGTCAAAGCCAAGGGTGTTATGGGTAAGTTTATGGGTAAGACGGAAACCAAAATTGTGAAAAGGATGGTTACGCAACAGCCTGAAAAGGATACCTTGGCTGAATTCATTGCAAACGATGGATCATTCAGTAAATTGAAAATCAATTTTGATGAGTACAAGGCACAGATTTTTGGTAAACCAAGCACGTATGCATTGACTTGTTTCAACGAATGGAAAACCACTAAAAGTGGGGTAGGTGAAGTGAAGAACTTCAAGCCGATTCCAATTTGTACATTGAATATGAAAATGATGTTTATTCCAAGAGTTTCGGAGCATGAGGTTTTGCCCCTTAGTATTTCCAATGCAATTGGACAAATGAATGAGGCAAGAAAGGTCAATGATTTGAAACATCAAGGTTACATGTCCCAAGAAGGGGGTGACGTTGAAGTGTGGACCAGGCGATTGTACAAATTGGACAACTACGATTTGTTCGCATACAATGTGAGCACGGACAAATTGAAGGCCAAGATAAACTTACGTAAAATCATCGAAGTGCAG
The DNA here is from genome assembly GCA_030556995.1 of Pichia gijzeniarum. Classification (NCBI taxonomy): domain Eukaryota; kingdom Fungi; phylum Ascomycota; class Pichiomycetes; order Pichiales; family Pichiaceae; genus Pichia; species Pichia gijzeniarum. The sequence continues at coordinate 71,249 of JAKTVB010000006.1, forward strand.
ACATCATTCAGCAACTCCATCGGTAGCAACAAGGAACGTAACTACAGCGATAGTCTGTTGCCACATAATGGATTCAGGGTGAGATTTACCAATAACGAAAAGATAGATTTCGGATGCGACAGTCTTGCAGAAAGAGACGTGTGGGTTGGACTGTTGCAGGAGCTGATTGTCAAGAACAAGATCCGCAAACAGCCATGGTTGAACACCATGATGAATGCCATGAACAGTGTAAGAGTGTAAGAATGTAATTAATGTATAATTGTAAGACAAGACGAGACAGTAAATCATGAGCAAAAACGGAAAGCCGGCGCGCCGGAGGGGGTGCTTTTGTCTTGCCGCGGAAGGCCCGCGGCAAGCCCGCTTATCGGGGCCGGACGTGTTTCCGAATTGCCCGATTGGGAATGGCGTGTTATCTTTCTGCACGCGGGGAGGGGCTGCCGGCATATAAAGGCCAGCCTGGCTGCAGTGTTGGGACTACTGGAGGTTTGCAAGGGGATTTGGAACAGAACACAACACATACAAGAACAAGAACAAGAACAATGACAGAAACCAAGCTTACGATTACCCCCCTCGAGGGCGAAAAGTTGGGTGCCAAGATTGGCATGCCTTCATACACCAACGATCCATCCAAATTGAACGACGACGATTTTGCACAGCTCAAGAAGGCGTTGCTCACACATTCCGTGCTGGTGATTCCAAACCAGGCCGAATTGACTCCGGAGTCACAACATGCGTTGAACGTGAGATTCGATCCCTCCTCGGCCACCAATTACGGACACAAGGAGGAACTATTCCATTCAAAGAAATCGATCTTGGCCAAGGACGGTAGATGCGTTCCTAGGCGTCCTGAGGTGATGATGGTGGGCAATGGTACATTTGATGCCGGCCACGAAGGTATGAAGGAATTCACGCTAGAACACCCAACCCACAAGACGTTCCATAAGAAATTGTTGGATGAGGATGAATTGGCTAATGATCAAACAAGGTTTTACAGATGGCACATTGATGCCGCATTGTATGAGCTGTCCCCACCCGTTGTTACGACGTTATTGGGATTGATTGTTCCTGCCAGTGACGATACACAGAAAATTGTCTACGAAGATACAAACGAGGAAATCGAGATCGCCAAAGGTGCAACCGCATTTGCATCCGGTAAGGTTGCCTTTGATATATTGAGCGACGAAGATAAGGATTTTGCATTGAATACCACCGCCGTTTACGCTCCTCATCCATATATCTATATCAACGATTGTAAGGCCACGTCTGATGGTTTGACGATTGTCAGCGAAGAGCCTGGTAAAGAAGCATCATTTGATGCACTACCTGCATGGGAGGAGTCCAAAGTTAAGAAATTGCCATTGGTGTGGACAAATGCTGAGACTGGTGAGCATCATCTGCAGGTTCACGGTTGCTGTGTTTATCAATTGGTGGACTCAAAGACGGGTAAAGTGAGTCATGAATTAAAGGATGCAAGAAAGAAAGTTCAGAAAATGATGCGGCCTGCAATTGGACCTGATAATGTGTACTGTCATCCGTGGACCCAGGGTGATTTATGTATTTTTCACAACAGGGGTGTGATTCATTCTGTTACTGGTGAACTGGATCCTTCCGAGAAGAGATTGATGCATCAATGTAATATTGCAAGTGGTGCAGATCCCAAGGTTGTTTTATAGTTTTAACGGTTTTTCTTTCTTTCTCTCTTTCTTTCTTTCTTTCTTTCTTTCTCGTACCGCTTTACACGTTCTATATATATTATGATTTAAATAAATTAAAATACAAATATAGCTATGAAGTTTACCTTCTTCTTCTTCTTCTGTTTCTATCTCTGTCTCTGTCCCTGTCTCTATCACGATCTCTATCGCGATCTCTATCCCTGTCACGATCTCTGTCTCTGCCCTTCTCTAGGTCTTTATCAGCTTGATCTCTTGCATCCCTTGATGCAGTCGGAATATGCGGTAATTTGGAATTAGTGGGTTCCGGTGTGTTTGATCCAGGTCTATTCACAGTGGGCATGTTCGGTATACTGGGCATGTTTGGCATTTTGGACATGTTCATATTGGGCATATTTGACATGTTTGGCATATTAGGCATATTCGGCATGTTTGACATATTCGGCATGTTTGACATATTAGGCATGTTTCCCATGTTTCCCATGTTTGGCATATTAGGCATACCCATGAAACCAGGCATACCCATCATGAATGGAGGCATTGGCATTCCCGGTGGTAAAGCACCATTATTTGCACCCGCATTCAACGGGTTTGTTGAATTGCTTGGTATAATTTGAGCTAAGGTTGGAGGTATTGAACCTGCGGATAATAATTCGGTTATGACTTTCCCCGGGTTGAAATCACTTCTCAACTTCTCATTCTTTGCACAGTATGCCCTCCAACTAAGTTCGTCAAATCCGTAGTTGAAATAATCTGATATGTCCGCCCCAGGTAATCTCCATGGTTTATCCTTCAATTCGTCAAGTGATAGTTGCGTTATCGGTATATCAGTGTACATGCCAACCTTGTTAACGTCTAGTCCTTGTGTGTTTGTAAATATCGGCACCGTGGTTATTTGCACCGTTCCTGCTGGTAAGGTTGCCGACGATGGTATGCCCGAATTGGGTGTGGTTTGTGTCGTGCTTGAGGGTTTACTTATCTTCGAACCCACTGAGCCAATGATGAACTCAACGTCTGAATCTGATTCGGATGCTTCGTCCTCTTCCTCTCCTTCTTCTTCTTCTTCCTCTTCTTCTTTTTGGTTGTCTACTACACCTTGCCCGATGACGCCTTCTGCATCCTTGGATTCTGTTGTAGCGGCGGCATTCATGGTTGCGACACCATTCTTGGCCTCAATTACAGTGTCATTCTGTTTCTCATCGCCAGAACCGTATAGAAACGCATCTTCATCATCCATTATAGCGTATATGCTGTCCCAGTTCAGCTGCTCACAACCATGTGTTTTCCATGCTCGTAAACATGGTCAGAAACATGTTACTCTGTAACCAATTTCGCTCGCCACAGCCTCCCTTCTGTTATCACGTGCATATTTTCAGGGCTTGGGCGACAAACCCTCCCGGCGCAAAAAAAGTCACAAACCGACGCTCGCCTTCGCCCTTTCTCTCTTCCTCTCTCTCTCTCTCTCTCTCTCTCTCTCTCTCTCGCAGTGGCAGTGGCATCGGTGGGTACTGGCCTAAAACTTTTCAGACTTTTGTGAATTTGCTGTGTGCATTTTCTTGTGCTCCTTGAATTTCATCACCATCCATCAACTAGCAAACAATGTATGTACATAGCAAGATCAGAAACGACTAGAGTGAATATGAAGTGGATTAAAGTGTGTTGTCAAACGGTGTATCCATTATGAGAAAACAAGTTCCATACTGAAGTATGAACATGAATGAATACTCATTTTCAGAACTGAGATTATCCTTAGACTACCGAGTTAATGATTTACTATGATAACCATCCACCTGAAGTGTACGGTAGAAGTCATTGAGATCTGTATATTGCATAATTTTCAGAAAGCAGGGCCCACTGAAACAATACACAAACATTGAAATAAGCCACATTTATTCCACGCACTTTACTCAGTTTATTATAATCGGCAAACGAACGAATACTAACAGTTGTTACCTCTCTATTTATTACAGGGCTAAGAGAACAAAGAAGGTCGGAATCACCGGTAAGTACGGTATCAGATATGGTTCTTCATTAAGAAGACAATGTAAGAAGTTGGAAATCCAACAACACTCCAGATACGACTGTTCATTCTGTGGTAAGAAGAGTGTTAAGAGAGATGCTACCGGTATCTGGACTTGTAAATCATGTAAGAAGTCCGTTGCTGGTGGTGCTTACACTGTCTCCACTGCAGCTGCTGCAACTATCAGATCAACCATCAGACGTTTAAGAGAATTAGCTGAAGCTTAATTGTGTTGTATCTGTTTACAACTCTTTTACAACTTCGTTTATAATTTTTACTAAATTTATATATTTCTAAAATCTTAAAATCTTTTAATGAAACCTTGGAATATTTAGTGGTGCACATAATTAGTCTTTTTCCTGTTGTTTGAGAAGCAGAAGCGATGTTACAGGGGCGGAGTTTTGTTCAACAAATGAAAAATATGTCCAAACAACCTCCTAAGTGCAAATTGTAATAATACTGTCGTTATTATTATTACAATCTAATCAGCCGCCTGCCATCTTTTAGTTTCCACCGCCAATCAAATCCAAAACAGTCGTCCAACCGAAGCAGACGTGTACAGAAAACGACCTGCAAGTGGCAAAAAAGAGTGGTGCATGCGGGGTTTGAACCCGCGACCATCGCGTTTCTTGAAACGGCTCGTGACATAAGCACAGACGTTGTTATACGACTATAAGCACGATGCTCTAGACCTCTGAGCTAATGCACCTCTCGGAAGAAACTTTGTATGGCGGTTGTATTCACCGGGGGAATTTATGCTTACGTAACTTTGGTTTGTTGAAGTTGCAGCGGTTTGTGCTGTGTTTATTTTGAATTTCCCGCCTATTGACAACAATTCATTACAAGTACGTGAGTTTCTAAAGATTACAATACTTTTTACCCGTTATCGTGTGGTTTGTGACTGACGATCTGTTAATACTGAAGTTTAACTCCTAGTGTCTTTGAATTTATCTCTTTGAAAGAAATTAACGTGAATTGCAAATAATAATCTCAATCCATTCCCCAGCACTCGTACCTTTAGCGCACATTGAATCTTTCTATCTTGACTTGGGTTGATGAATGACCACAAGTGGATCTACAAATTGATGTAGTCCATTGGATAGCTAACCAGCATTCGCAAAATACATTACAAGATCGCTATACATTAAGGGGTTTACAATTCCTGGATCCAATTGCGGACTGTCAAACGCTCCCCAGACGTCAGCCATCAAAACTTGCTTCACCGTTCTCTGCACCTCTCCGAGAAATTTTCACGAACTTATGAAACACAGCACGCACTGCTCTCCATTTCTAACACCAGTTAACACACCGACCACGTCGCCAGCCCTTAACATCAGTTAAGACAAACCACCAACGCTCAAGTCCCCTTGAGAGCCTTATCTAGCGGCTTGGCGATTTGGAGAGTGACACGCGCTAGAAACTTTTTTGTTATAAACAGGGCCGCGACCGTTGGCTTCTCTTGGAAATCGACTCTATGTTGTTACGAAATGCCCACACTTGCAGTTTCAGGTCGTTTCACATTGCTTGCCAGTTTTGCAATTATTGCCTACGTTATTCAACAATGAAGAAGTCACAGATTAGAGCAAACTTACTGGATGAATCAGCCCCCTTTGTGAATCCACGTGGTAACAAACCACCGGTTCCAAATTCACATTCAAATTCACATTCAAATTCACATTCAAGCTCACACTCAAACTCACATTCAAGCTCACACTCAAACTCACATCCAAGCTCACACTCAAACTCACATCCACATTCTCGTTCAAATCCAAACTATCACGATAAACCCACCCAATATGTGACTCATCCACTAGCACAGGACCAGCATAAACCGTATCCTGAACAGCAACAGTATCCTTCACATCAACAATATGATAGCGCTTATAATTACAACGGAAATGGATATCCAAATCAGCAAAGGTCATATTCATCACAATCATATCCGAATCAACAGCATTCGCTTCCACCTCAAAACTACTATGATCAGCAACCCTCACAGCCACCGTTTTCACAACAGCAATATCAAAGGCCAAGTCATGCGTCATATCCATCCAATTCCAACTCTGTACCTAGTGTCCAGTATAATTACGATTATGATAATTATCAACAAAGAGAGTCCTATGATGGTCCATTTCAGTCACAACAGCATGCAGACGAATATCAACAGCCTCAGCCTCAACAGCAAGCACAGGTACAACCGCAAATGCAAATGCAAATGCAACCCCAACCTCAACCCCAATCACAACAAAGATCACACGATCATTCCTATAATCAACTTTCCAAACCACAATCACAACCACAGCCACAGCCGCAATCACAATCCAATGCTCAACCTAGATCAGTATCACAAAATGCAACTAAACCGTTACCTCCAAATGAACAAATTTTTTCAATCGATGATTCGGATGATGATAAAGGTTCAACTGTTTCCAAAAATGGAGTTGAGCAAGACAAAATCCAACTACTAGAGGAAAAAATTCAACGATTAGAACGTGTGCTTGCATTACAGGAACTCGAATCAAAAATAAACAATCGTTCAGAAACTTCACTGAACAGTGTGCCTAACGAAAATTTGAATCACAGTATTGTCGATCCAGTCAACGCACCGCCTTTACCTCCACCTCCACCACCTGAGAAAAAATCAATGTTGAGCTCTCCAAAGGCTAACTTATTCTTATCTGAAATAGATTCTCAGAATAACAATGGTGATACCAGACTAAGTGCATCTTCATTGATTCCAACTGACAAATCTTTTTCTGATCTGTCTGTTGAAGACCCAGAAGAAACTGAGAATGCTAATACTGATGAACCTCCTCCATCATATGAAGAACTGGAAAAATCAGGTACTTTAACATATTCACAGTCAATTTATAGAACAGGGTTTGAAAAGGCTGGGTATCAAATGGATCATGTAAAGACCGTCACGACGCCCACTAACGCGTCAAGTAGAGTGAATGAGTTGTCATCTAAAAGGAAAATCCCATCACAAGTAATCGAACCAACACCGGCATTCAAACCAGCATCAAAACCAAAACCAAAGCCAAAACCAGCGCCAGCACCAGTACCAGCATCAGCTGCCCCAGTTGCGTCACAAGCTACACGGGCACCACCACCAGTCCCTGCTGTACCACCGCCAGTTCCATTACAAAAACCTGTTAAACCAGCCGAAATTGAGCAGGTTAGGAAATCAGGAACCAGCAATTCAATAAATGCGTTTACGAAACAACCAACGTTGGATTCATTATACACACCTAAATCTAGCAATGCGGAGCCGCAGACAATTATCAAATACACCACAAACATGTCGTTTGAAACTTTAGCAAATGGAGTAATCAAGCCAATTTTACCTTCCAAATCTGCAGAATCTACAGAAGAGGCGATAGTAAGGTTCAGAAAGACGAGGGAGAAGGCGCTAGCTGATTACAAACATTTCACGCCTAAAATTCAGTTTCACTGGGCAATTTTACTTCTTGAGACATTGAGTAAGAGTGATGTATTATCTAAAATGACGATTGACGGTAAGTTGAGAAAGACCCCATTATCGTTCAAGCGGTTGAAAAAGCAGAGATTGATGTTTTTGAGTACATCGGTTAAAGTTTTGGAAAAACTTATTCAAATTGCGCCCAATGATACGAGAGCAAGGTTGTATTTGGGCGATATTTATTCTGGGGGAATACACCCGGGGCTAGTCGAACGGGATGAAAAATTGGGGTACCAGTTGTTTCACGATGCTGCAAGCAAACAGAATGATCCAGTGGCATGTTACAGAATTGCATGTTGTTTAGAGAGTGGCGTTGGCTGCAAGCAAGACGTACCAAAAAGTATTTTTTATTTCGAACGAGGTGCAACGTTGGGCGATCCATCGTCGATGTGTCAGCTTGGTATGATGCATTTTGCCGGTGTTAATGGGTGCATACAGGATATCCCACTCAGCATCATGTACCATAAACAAGCGTATGAGACGTTACGATCGAAGACGGTGATGGGGTTTGATCCATTGGTTTCTTCAAGATCTTTCCAAGACGCCAGGGGGGCACTATACACGCTTGCCAAGCTACATCAGACGGATAAGCAGATTCTCTGTTTGACGGATTTGCAAGATGGGAAAACGCAAAAGACCATTGAGGAGCTGAAAATGGCGAACGTGTGGTGTAATTCGAACAAATCGTTGAAGTATTATCTTGAATCTGCCAAATTGGGACATAACGAATCGCAGGCATGTTTGGGATACTACTATTCGCAAGGGTTTTTCCCGACGTATTTGTTCAAGTCGGATAAGGATTCCAATGGCGGACGGCCGGCGGAGCTGGATGCGAGGAAGTCGATATACTGGTTCAGCAAGGCGGCCGCCGATGGGCACACGTATGCGTCGTTGGGGTTGGCTAGATGGTACGGATCAGGCGGTGTTGATAACGATGGGAAGGTTATTTTGAAAAAGGATGAGCAACAGGCGTTTCTTTGGGGGCGCAAGGCGGCAGATGCTGGGGAATTGGTGGAGGCTGAGTTTATGATTGGTGTTTGCTTCGAACAAGGGTTTGGAGTGGAACAAAATTTGGTGATGGCGTCGAATTATTTCGAGCGTAGTGCCAGGAAAGGTTATAAGAAGGCGGTTGTTAAACTCAAAGGATTGAAAAACCAAATGAAATAAGTAAAGTAAGTTTGTTTAGGTCCATGTAGGATACGATAGGATACGATAGGATACGATAAATAAATAAATAAATAAGTTAATCATAATAAATAAGGATATATAAACAGACATCTATATAAATTCATACATATAAACTAGAGAGGAATAAATTATGGGTTAGCCTTGGCGAAGTCAATACCCTTCTTGATGTTCTTCTTTAAAGTTTCCTTTGAAGTAGCAACCATTGCTTCTTCAGCGGAGGATAAGTCACCTAATGGGTGAACTTCAGCAACACCCTCTGGGCCTAAGGTAACTCTTGAGGAGAAGAATTCAACACCTTCGGACTTGAATAATGGGGAATCAATGTAGGTTGGTTCAGAGATGTCGGATTCACCAGCCAAACCCTTAAGGACGGAACCTGCCATTCTTGCACCAGCTTGAGCCATTGATAAAGTAGCAGAACCAGCACCGTTCTTAGCTTGGACAACTTCATCACCACCGAATTGGATTCTGTGGACTAAAGCGTCGTATTTTTCCTTTGGTAAGTCTTTGTGCTTAGTTTGGGATAATAATGGGACAATGGTGACACCTGAATGACCACCAACAACGGTGACGTTTTCGGTGGTTGGGTCGGTACCAACAACTTGGGATAAGAATCTTGCGGATCTAAGAACGTCTAAAGTGGTAACACCGAACAATTTCTTTGGGTTGTAAACACCGTGTTCCTTCAAAACTTCGGAAACAATTGGGACAGTTGAGTTAACTGGGTTTGAGATGATCAATAGGGCAGCGTTTGGAGCGTTTTTTGCAGCAGCCTTAGCAAGGTCTCTAACAATTGAGGCGTTAGTGTGGAACAAATCATCTCTGGTCATACCTGGCTTTCTTGGGACACCAGCTGGGATAAGAACGACATCGGCGTCCTTAAGAGCCTTTGCCAGACCGTTATCTTCAGGACCGTAACCTTCGACAGTGGAGTTGGTTGGGATGTGAGATAAATCGGTTGCAACACCCTTACCTAATCTTAAATCGTACAAGGATAAGTTGGTAACCTTGTGGTTTAATTTCATTAAAAGGGATAAAGGTTGACCGATACCACCAGCGGCACCTAAAACGGTGACTTTGTAGGCGCTGGAAGCTGATGAGGAGAATTGTCTAGTTGAGATTCTGGAGAACATGTTGGTTGGTAGATAAAAGGAGAAGAATTGTATCAGATGTAAAGGGGCGGGAGGGCAAGATGAGAAAGAGCAGCGTGTCCTCAATATAAACAAATGTGAGATGCAGAAGCGGCATGACCACTGTCCGCGGTTTCCGGTGGATTATGCGGTAGAAAATGCCACTTTGAGAGTGCGAAAGGGGCGGGCGCTTTTCCACCTCGGACTCGAAACTGCGAGCGGAAGAAGGGGGGGGGGGGGGGAGGCCGGGATTGGTTGGCCAGGGAAGGGCGGGGGCTACATGTTGGGAGGGCGTCGGTGTCTGTGTCTGAATCTGCATCTGTGTCTGCATCTGAGTCTGCATCTCAACTTCCATCTGCACTGGTCCCGACCGTGGTGATCACTCGGCGGCACAGCGGCAGCGGCACGTGAGCGGCTTCCGCGGCTTTATCTTTCCGGGGAGCACAGCCCGGCAGCGGCAGCAGTCGATCGACGCGTTACGTAAGCAAGTCACGTGATGTTTGCACGTGACACCGGCGACGTGATTCTGCGTGATTCCACATGACTCCACATGACTCCACATGACTCCGCGTGGCTCAACATGATTCCGGTGACTCGCCGTGGTTCTTCCAACATTGGTAATTCGCAGCTGTTGGGTGGTCAGCCAACTTTTGCAGGGCTTCCATGCTGTCTCTTCCATCTGACCCTTCTTCATTGGCTGTTCTTTGTCCATCTCTTACATCTTCTTCGTAATCTTCTTCTTCTACCTTTTTTTTTTTTACCTCTTTTAAATCATCACTCAACCATGAATAAGCTACTACTACTACCAACACTTAAAAGATCTTTGGCTACCACTGCAACTTCTGCTACCACAGGTGCTACCAACCCATTGAGCTTAGCGCTCACCACCACCACACCTATCAATACGTGGGCCAGAGAAGACATTGCCCAAATCTTCAACACCCCTCTGAACGACCTGCTGTTTTATGCTCAATTGCAACATCGTCAGCATCATAATCCATCAGAGGTTCAATTATGTACTTTACTATCCATCAAAACCGGAGGATGCTCAGAGGATTGTAAATATTGTGCCCAGTCCAGCAAGAACGATACCGGCCTAAAGGCAACCAAGTTGTTGGATTTGGACACCGTTTTCGAAAAGGCCAAAATTGCTAAATTGAACAATTCAACCAGATTTTGTATGGGTTCAGCATGGAGAGATATGAAAGGTAGAAAAAGCGCAATGCGCAAAATTGCCGACATGGTCTCCAAAATCAACAACGAATTGAATATGGAAACTTGTGTTACCTTGGGTATGATCAATGATGAACAAGCCAAAACTTTGAAAGATGCAGGCTTGACCGCTTACAACCACAACATAGACACTTCCAGAAATCATTATAAAAACGTCATTTCAACTAGAACTTACGATGAAAGATTGAAAACCATAGAAAATGTTAACAATTCCGGTATAAAGGCCTGCACTGGTGGTATCCTTGGCATGGGCGAAACCACCGAAGACCATATCGATTTCTTACACACCTTGTCCACCATGGAAAAACACCCAGAAAGTTTACCAATCAATAAACTCATTGCTATCAAGGGCACTCCAATGGAGGAAGAACTAAAGACCAAATATAAAGATAGGAAACTGTCCCTAGATAACATCTTAAGAGTTATCTCAACTGCTCGATTACTAATGCCAAAGAGTATCATTCGTTTGGCCGCTGGTAGATACACAATGAAGGAACATGAACAATTACTTTGCTTCAATGCAGGTGTTAACGCAATTTTCACGGGTGAAAAAATGCTAACCACAATGTGCACTGGTTGGGATGAAGATATCGCAATGCTGAAAAAATGGGGGTACGTTCCAATGAGAGCTTTCAAAAAGACTGAACCTTCAGAGACTTTGAAAGTTTTGATCGACGAAGAGGGTGACAAGAAGATTCTCATTGATTCATCCACGGCTACCACCACCAAGGCTCTATAAACTTTATACTCCATACATAATTTCCTGATTCGGTAAGTTAAGCGAACACACGTAAAATTCGAAAAACCATTTTTTTTTTACAACCCCCCCTCCAAGATATACATGGATCAGTGATTCATATCCGAATACACATTGACCATTTTTCCCACCATCAGTGCAGCCATGTCGATTATTCAATTCTTGAACACGACATTCACCTCAATAGAATCGCTAAACTCGGTCGATGCTGTCATCCATGACATCGAATCATCAATCCCACAATCAAATTCTATCAAAGACAGCGCATCCGATTTGAAAAAGGCAAGTGAATTCATGGACACATTACGCTTGATCGTGAAAGAACCCACACATGAAGGATTAGAAACATTGAATGAGCTCGTTATAAAATATGGTCGTGTACCTGCAATTACATACACGCGTGAACTTACGGTGCAAAAACTTAAATTGCTTAAGGAACGTGCTATACGTGATGATTTCGCCAACGTAACGGGTCGAATTACAGAGTTCGAGAAAGCTGAAATAGGACCCATTGGCGATGTTTTGGCTAAATCCGTTGAATTGAGAGGGGAAATTGAAAAGTTTAGAAACTTTGAAACACAGGATTTCCACATTGATGTGAACCAAGAAAACATGTATTTTGAATTGAACGGAAAGTTATCGCAATTGATTACAGCCAAATATTCCCACACGTTTAAAAAATCATTAGTCTCGAAATTAAACAATTGGGAAGAAAAGTTGAAGACCGATCCTGAGTTTATTGATTTATTGAATTTACAAATTGCAGCTGTTGGACACGATACACTAACTCCAGGTTCCAACATCACTTTTTGGGCACTTGATGGTCTAGTAGAAAATTTTCAGACAAAATTCGTTTATCATTTTGAGGGTAAAGGTGATACTAATCGGCTGGATAAGCCCGAGTTTGCGCTCAGTTACGTCGTCGGGTATTTGAGAAACAACTTGGATAACGCTAGACTGCTATTTGCTAGTGATTTTGCGCACAAAGATAAAACTTCGGATATTAGTGGTAGCTTTTCAACTTGGTTTATTACGTCCATTTTGCAAATTCTAAGAAGGAAATTCACAAAGGAGGTTTTAGTACTTTTAGATTCAAACAATGGTCAATTATTAAGTCATTTTGTCAATGAACTTAAAAAATTTGATGAAGAAATCAAATCCGAATTTACCTTTATACCTACCAAGGGTGAGGAATGGGGTGGGCTGACCAATGATTTGATTTTGAGTAGAATTGATGTTTGGAACGTATGGTTGCAAAACGAGAAGGATTTCGTTAATGAAAGGTTTGAAGAAATAATTGAAATGGATGATGCTTTTTCCATCGATTACGAAATTGTTGAATCCGGAAATACAAAACCCACCAAAAGTGCAATTAATTTGAAAAGTTTACTTGAAGGGATAACACTCAGTTATAATACCCTCCCGTTAAAATACCAATTAAAATTCTTGAGTGAAGTTCAACTTAAACTTTTGAACTTTTATTTCGATACGCTCAAGAAGGGTATGAGTGCATTGAGAAATATAAAGAAGGTTCAAGTTGACGGTGTTAGTATATTAGAGAGGATATGCAGAATTTGGTGCTCGAGTAACTTTATGATTGAAATGATGAATAAATGGAGTAATGAAATTATTTTTATTGAATTGTGGAGTTCGTTAAACGATAATGAGAAATTTGAAACTACATTTTTTGAATCGGTTATTAACGTGTACCAAAAAGAACTTATAAACAAAATCCCCCCAGTGGTTACAGGATATTTCGAAAGGCAGCTAAACAGGACAATGAAGGAATACTTTCAGGAAAATATAGATTGGACGTTTCATGACGTTAAAAGTTCAAATGACGAATTGAAATTCGCAATAGAGACATTGGACTCCGATTTACAGTATCTACAGAAAACCGTATCTACAGTGACGTTCAATTCATGGAAGTTGGCCCTGTCTGACCAGATTGCGACCTATTTTGAGAAGAATGTAACTTTAGTCAACAATTTCTCATATCATGGTACAATCAAACTTGAACATGATGTGAATACGATATTCAAATCACTCTCCCTTGTGAAATCGTACGAACGTTACGGAAGATTAATGGCCATCATCCAAGTACTTCGTGATGGTAAACTAGATCCATCTAATAAGAGTTTCCCGTTGATTGATGACTCAGAATTGACTATGTTGATAATGAGACGTAAGTAGAATCCACATATAGTTTCGTAGCAATAATGGTTGAGCGCACTCAATTATTTCCGTCCATTGTGATTGAGTTTTTGTTCACTGGCTTTGTTGTTTACACATTTAAAATGTATGGATAATTACGAGCTACCAACATCAATGACGTTCAGCGAGTCTACCAAGACCGTTGCTAAAGAAGAGAGCCATTTGCATCTTGATGTGAGGTCAAAAATTGTGAACGGTTCGGGCAATGGTACTGTTGAAAAAATTAAGGTTGATAAATTAGAAGCGGGAGCTGGAGTTGAAAAACCCGTCAAAAAGAAACCAAAGAAACCGTCCACCAATGCGTTGGCGAAGTTACTAAAAGACTCAGTGTGGTATATAGAATCTTCTAAAGGCAGCAGGGTACGTCAATCGAGTTTGAAGATTGAAAAATTGAAAGAAGAAAAATTACGTCAAATGATTTACAATAATAAAACGGAGGAAGAAGAAAAAGAAGTAAAAAAAGAAAAAGAAAATTTGACACCCGAAGAAATCAACATAAGGGATCGGGAAAATCAATTGAGAAAACAAAAACAACGGGAGAAAATGCTGGCCAAAAAGCTGGAAAGAGAACAGAAGTTATTACAGGCTAAGGAAAAGAGATTAGCACGCAAGAGAAGTATTGCTGAAGGAAAAGTTGAACCACCGAGAAGCAAAAAATCAGAAGACACTGACTCATACTACGGTGGTGGCCCATTGGCCCAGTTGTTAAAAGCTTCCGAATTTTTCACAAATCAAGGAAAGAAGTTTGAGGGTTTTAAAAGAGAGGTTAAGCCCGTTGACAGACTTTTGAATGATTTGGACTTTGCCGAAAATTTAATTAGGCAAAACGTCAACGGTAAAACATTGAAACAGAAAAGCCCGAGTCCCAGCCCCAAAGATAAAGCTGAACTCAAACCGAAAAAAGCTAAAAAGATCAAAAAAGAGCCTGCATCTTCCACACCTGAATATGACGATTACTACACAGAAAAATCAGAGCAAAAAGAGGAGCAGCAACCTTCAGAACCTGAACAGGAGGAGGAGGAAGAACCAATTTGGTTTACTAATATTGAGCCCAATGATTTAACAGTTACGGAAGATTGGAAATTTTTTCAAGAATTTGTCTATCAAGAGAAAAATGATGATTTCATTCCAACTAATACAGTACATGCAGCTGATATCATCAGGAGTAAGATAAAAAATTATAGAACTGATCATGAAGTTTATAAGCTTCAAAAGGTAGATTTGCATTTTCCATTTTCTGAATATAAAGAACATTATTTACTTGCTTTACCGAAAGATAGTTTCCAGTTTAATCCCTTCGATGAAATTGCTAAATTTATGGAACTGATGACAATAATATTCTTTCCTGACGACGAGAAAACCAAAGTTATGAATCTAGAGTCACCAGAAGATTGTATTGTTGGGAAGTACATCAATGCATTTGAAAATAATGACATTGACAGTTTGTTAAACTGTATACATAAATTTAACAATTTAATTGATACTTTAAGAGACAACGGGAGCATTCTTAGATATACCAGCAAAAGAAAAACTTTTCCTAAGGCTGCTATTTATGAGCTGTTAAATCAATGCTATTTAAGGCGGGTTTTACCAGATTCCAAAAAATTGAGTAATTATAAAGCGTTCTCAAATGAAGTTTATGGAGAATTAATGCCTCAATTTTTATCAACTGTTTATTCTACATGCGGGTTAAGTCATAAGAGTTGTTTTATCGATTTAGGGTCCGGTGTTGGTAACTGTGTCATCCAAGCATCATTGGAATTTGGTAGTGAAAGTTATGGGGTTGAAATTGTTGATAACGCCTCGAGATTAGGCGATTTACAGTTAGAAGAGTTTGAAAGTCGTTGCAGAATATTTGGACTGAAACCTGGAGATGTGAGATTATTTTCCAAGCAATCATTTGTTGACAATCCAGCAGTGAAGGCAGTTGTGGATAAATGTGATGTCATTTTAGTGAATAACTATCTGTTTGACACTAAATTGAACAAGCAGGTTATCGAATTATTCCAAAATCTTCAAGTTGGATCCAAAATTATCAGCTTGAAACCGATTGTACCAGCCACACACAAGATCAATTGGAATAATTGCTCTTCTATTTTAAACAGACTCAAGACGTCGAAATTCATATACGAGGAAAATTCTGTTTCGTGGACTTCTAAAGGTGGATTCTATTACATTACAGAGGTGATGGACGAGATTTTGGAGGACAACTTTGTGGTGTTCAAAAGTAGGGGGTCCCGAAGACGAGATGAAGGTCTGGACGAAAGAAGTCGTAGCGACACCCCGTTGAATGCTTTCACCAACAATGTATAAATAAATAAATAAATAAATGCACACTGTAGTATACAATATAGAAGCCCGTTTTGCCGAGCGGCACTTTACGTAATTATTTTGTTTTGCGGTTACTTGTTTTTTTTTACCTCGTGTTGAGAAAATTGGGCTTCCTATTCACACATGTGAAAGCAGAAATTGGTAGTTTATCCAGTTCAAACATACGACAATGCATGCCAACGAAGAACTCCAAGAGATAGCCGATGAGCTTAGGTCTGCTCTGCATCAGTACCCAAATTTCCCAAGCGAGGGAATTTTATTTGAAGATTTCTTACCACTTTTTAGGTCTCCACAATTATTCAACAAACTCATAGTGGCATTCAAATTATATATTGAAGAAAACTTTGGTCAAAGCGTCGATTATGTCGTGGGTCTGGAATCTAGAGGTTTTCTATTTGGTCCAACTTTAGCCCTTGCTTTAGACGCCGGTTTTGTTCCAATTAGAAAGGCTGGTAAATTACCAGGTAAACTTTTCAAAGTTGGTTACACCAAGGAATACGGTCAAGATTTTTTCGAAATTCAAAAAGAATCTATTCCGGAGGATGCCAATGTTCTGATTGTTGACGATATTTTGGCAACTGGTGGTTCAGCACACGCAGCTGGTGATTTAGTTCAAAAATGTAAAGGTAAAATTTTGGGATTTTGTTTCGTTATGGAACTAGACTTTTTGAATGGTAGAAATCGACTACAGGCGCCAGCTTTCACCTTACTACAAGGTCAACCTGATTCTTTGAAAGAAGCTAACTGAAGTTAGAAAACACTATATATATTCTTTTGGAAAACTTTCACATTTTGTATATCAGTTTTTCGGTTGTTTGAACACAACGTTTTTTCCCCTATCTACAATCTTCTTTTTCTTTAATTGTGGGATATTCATATCGTCCAAGATATCTCTACTGTAAGGGTCAAACGAAGGTTTCTTCGTTTGGTTATCGCGTCCACGTCCACGTCCACGACCACGGCGATTACGTTCTTCTGGTTTCTCCATTATACTCTTATTGAAATCCAACGATACAACATCATCAGAGGCTGCAAGTTCATCAACCTTTCTTTTCTTGTTAACATTATCATGACGTTTTCGAAGAGTAATAATTTCATTACGATCCTCGGATGGTGTAGTAGCTTCCAAGCTTTCTTCTTCTGTTTCGCCAACTTCAACATTACCTTCAATTTCTTCTGTATCAATTGCAAAATCAACAGCCTTACCCATGTCATTTGTAAAATAATCAACCACTTCTTGAATCCTTTTGCCAATTGAATTGTTTTTAATATATTTGGTCTTACCGCCGTCAGTGTATTCAACAGCAAACACCCCATCGGATTGAATATTTGGGTTAGTTTCAATTTTAGTGTGATCATTCTTTGAAAGAATACTCTCATTATAGAAGCTGTTGAACGCATTGAAGTTTTGTTGTAGTTTAGTAACATCTTTAACGGAAGTGTAGACATCATCGATGTTAGCACTTTGTGCAACATTTGAAACTTCCAGCTTACTTTCGCTTTCACCGCTTAATTTCTGGATCTTATTTATATCAATCCCTTTAAGTTCAACCAAAGCATCCTTAATCACGTCTGTTAACTCTTTAATACATTTTCTAACATAATACGAGCCACCAAATTTAGATGCTTTGTTTAGGACTGCTATAACAGAGTTTGTATCAACCAAATTTTCATGTCCAATATTGAAATTATTAACCAATGACACCAACACAAAATCACTCATAATAAACCTTGGACTTTCATCATTGGCTCTAGCTTGATGATCTCTCCATTTGTACAAAATCTCTAATAAAGGTCGCCTTTCTAGAGGTACGCCATTACTGAAAATCAAGTTTGTCCACGGCAAATCTCTGTCATAACTAAAAGTTAATTTGTCTAAAATATTCGGAATCAGTGGCACCGATCCACCAGTAGTAACAACTTCGCTATTGCTACTCATTGATAAGTTTTTGGGTCTGAAAGTTGAATATTCAAACCTTCTAGTAGCAACTTTTCTTGACGCATATAACGCTTTCTGTAATGCATTTGGAATTTTTAAAAGTTCATCATGCATTTTATAAAACACTTCAATAAGGAAATGCGTATCTGCCTTCGCATAATCCCTCATTTCTTCAGATAACGGACGAATACGCCAATCGGCAAGTTGCCATTTCTTTGATGTACGGAACTTAACGTATTCTTCCAACAAAAATGCTAATGAATATTTACCCAATGACAGTTGTTTAGCTGCATGGAATGTATCAAACAACGAAACCAAGTACAACCCCAAATCACGCTGAAGCCATATAACATCCATGAATGCACCATGCAAAACTTTAATAATATTTGGATTAGTGAAAACTTCATTTAAGATTATCAAATTGGAACGCAATTTTGGTGATAATGGATCAATAAGATAATCTTTCTTGGTATCGGTTGTAATTTGCATCAATGAAGTCAAACCATGGTATGTTCTGTAGTCGTGATGTTCCAAATCAATTGCAATAACTTTACATTTATTTAATTCTATCAACAAGTCATCTAATTGTTCAGGTGAATCAATCCACTGAGCATTTGGTGATGTAGCCCATGAAATTGACTGATATTGCTCATTTTCAGGTACAGGATTCAAGATCCATTCGGGATATTCAGAATTCATGATTTCGTAAGAATATGGATTTTCAAAATGTTCTGGCACTTCACCCGTCGCCTCGACCAATTGTAACGACTCAGTAAAAGGTTTGATTGCATTTGGCTTCATTTTGATTAATGGTCTGAACGGTGTACTTTCGAAATTATCAATAGGGTCAATAAACTTAGTTTGTGGCTTTTCCAGATTTGGATTAGATTTTGGCATATTGCCGGAGGAAGTTGATTGATCCTTTTCACTATCCAAGTATGTATAACCATCATCATCTACAGTGTCAATTTCTTTCTTAGCAATTTTAAAAGAAGTGTTCTTTTTTGCCTTGTAGTGATTATCAACATTAATATCTACTTTCTCAAGTAAAACATCCAACACATTTGATAAAATTTGCGAATTTTCTTGATCAAAACCGTTTTGAAATTTAACGTCACCAATATTATCTGTGGATACGGTTGAAAAAGACATAAGGAGTTCATTCAGAGTTTCAAGTAATGAAGAGTTGATACTATCTACGCTGTCTCTGATTTGGGAATCTATACTTTTGTAAAACGAAATGTCTTTTGCATTTAAAGCAGATGAATATCTAATCAAATTCTTTAGAAGAGGGGCAAACCGCTCTAAAAGGGAATCTAAATCACCCAATGCGTTTGAAGAAGACATAACTCTGGTTTGGATGTTGAAGGGAATGCCAAAGTTGAAGACACAACTAGTATAGTAAGGTGTTAAATAAATTTTTCATGCTAAAAGAAGAAATATTGGGATAAAATTTGAAGAACACACCCGTGCACGTTAAGTTTTATTTTCTTCTCTATGAGATCGCTATTTGCCACATTATTGCCCTTGAGACTTCTGTTGGAAACACTTTTGGTTGGAAACAGAAGTTATCACATATCTTATCACACAAATAAATATGAAAGTGGATCCAGCCACCGTTTTGATCACGTTAAGAGAAGAAATCGAGGAGAAAGATGCAGATTTGGCTGCAGACTTTTATACTTTGGAAGATTACTATGAACGGAAACTATGGTATCAGTTAAGTGAAGTGCTAGCCACAGATGTTTTTAAGAACCCAAATTCTAGCTCGATAAGATTGAAGCTTTTTGATAATTTCATTTCTACCTTCAGTGATAAAATCAACCAATTGCAATTGGTTGAGTTTTTAGTTCTTTCATTGGCCGATTCGACACCAACAGATTCATTGGAATACTTAACAAATTTGAAACAAACAATCACTAAACTTGGAGAAAAAAAATCCAAGGACGAAGATATTAATGATTATGAGATAACAGAATCATTGATTTATTTAGAAAATGAATTAGCTAAAGTTAAATTACAGTTAGGTTTTACCGAAGAGGCAGCCAGCATTGTTGAGCAGTCACAAGAAAAGATTGATAATTTGACAGTTTCCGTTGATAACAGAGTCAATTCAAGCTTTTACTGTGTTAAGGCACAATTAATGAAAATCAATGGTGATTTTAATGCATTCTACTACAACAATCTACTATTTTTAGCATGTAATCCAAATTTGGAAGATCTTAAAGATAAGGAAGCAATTGTAAATGACATTTGTATTAGTGGATTATTAGGGGACAAGATATACAACTTTGGAGAAATCATAATGCACGAAGTTTTTAACTATCTAAAAAATGACTGGTTAAAGAAACTGCTTTTAAGCTTGAATAATGGCGATTTGCTCACTTTTAATGACTTGATTTCAAATACTGCTGAATTTCAAAAAATAAATGAAATCAGCTCGAATATTGACTTTTTAAGACAAAAAGTTTGTATAATGGCGTTTATTGAGTTGGTTTTCAACAAACCAAGTACAAGTAGATGTATCAAGTATGATGAAATTTTACACAATATCCCACTAATTAAAACTGAAGATGAGATTGAGCATTTGGTTATGAAATGTTTGAGCTTGGGCTTAATTAAAGGCTTGATTAACCAAGTCGATCAAAGCGTGGAAGTGAGCTGGATTCAACCTAGAACTATGACGCTGGCCCAGATTGAAAACATGCGTATTAAGGTAGATCTTTGGAATGGCAAAGTGGCCACTCTCAACAAGTACATGGGAGAATGCGGTGGTGAACTCTATGTGTAATTTCTATCATTAGTAAGTAGTAATAAGCTTGTAAATGTAAGCAGCGAAATAAGCGAACTTATTGTGAGGGCGAAGAGCTAGTTAGAGGGCAAAGCTCTGTAGCCTCCTCACGATGTAGCTTTGGTTCCCGTGCAACACAGACAATAGACCTGAGACAACAGCTGAGAGATCCATAAACTTTTACTCTCTACATCTGTTTTGCCTTGGTTACATTTGTTCGGTACATAACATTTCATCACACACACTTACGAATATATTCGGCAAGTCAAATTAAATATTGTTTCTTTTTTTTTTTATCATATCTTATTCCATTTTGTCGTTCAGTCATAGTGATACCAACTAGAGGTTATCAGAATAAATAAAATAACAATGAAAGGGCCGAACGCAAAGTCAGTCCTTTTGAACCGGGCAACGGTGTCAATAAGTTCAACAATTTATGATAGACGTGCATTAGACTGTACGGATGATAAAGCATTAGTTAATTCATTGAATCATTTGACATTTTTGACATCATCATCGGTTAAAGTTAGAGATGCAATGATTCAGGATGGTGCAATTGAAAGATTAGTGGGAATTTTATACGAATGCCGTGATCCAAAAAATGATACAGACTCAGTAATGTTTGCATGGAAATGGGTTTTGTCTCTTCAGTGTTTAGTTCTGGCTGGTACCAGAGGCAGTGAGAAAATGAGAAAGAAACTGGTAGAAGCCGGTATAATACCTATACTAGCAACAATTTTAGACAACCATTTTTTAACAAAGAAAAGTTCAATCAGAAACATCGGTCTCACAAGTGCTTCGAATCAGCTATCGACAGCTACGTTTGATTCAGAATCATCACTCACCGACTCTCCAAATCGTAATGCCAGTGCTAATGCTAGAACCAGTAATAGTACCAGTAATGGGATGGCCGGAAGGCATGCTGATGACTCTTCCGATGTTTTTTTTACACCTCACTCAACTGAGAATGAGCTTTCAAATGTTTTCAGACAAGTTAGAACTGTTATTGACGTTGCAGATCAGACAATATTAGATGCACAAGACGATATTGAAAATTTTTTAAGCAAAACCAATCATAATGATCCAAATGTCAACGAAGAACATGATTTGAAAAACCCCTTATGCGAAGAAGAGATTGAACTTTTGAATGTTGTTGAACTGGTCAAATGTTTCCAAAAATTAAGTGATTGTAATAGCGGTGACGACCTGTCAAAAATAATGAATTTGAATTTCAAAGATGTCATGAGTGATTCAATTCTGTCAAGTGAACTAACTAATCGTTTAGAGATCTCAAATGTTCTCTCATCATCCTCCGCTGATACTTTTAATAAGTTAGTCAGCAATCAACTAAACTATACTGCACTAAGTCATACACAGCCTAGAACTTTTGAAAATGGTTTAATATTACCAGCAAGTGATGATGTTATTTGGTCTTTGCAGCTTTTAGCATTCATTTCCAAATACACGTATCTCAGACATTCCCTATCAAATACATATATAATTAATGGCTCTTCATACAGAAGTAGGAACAATCCGCCGCCATTAGAAACCGATTCAACGAGTATCGATTTAGATGAATTTATGACAGATTCAAATGATGATCAATCTTTATTGTTATCTGCATCATCATTCAATATTCAGCATCCAGAAGATTTTAGCAACTTTAGTAGCTCAAACTCAAGTGGTGAACGTTTACTCAAATTAAAACAAAATGAAAGATTGGAGAGGTTGAGAAATTTATCCGATACAGAGGACAAAGGAATAGTCAGTGATTATTTCCAGGTGCTCAGAAATAGGAATCAATTAGAGAAAATCAGATATTTGGAGAAAATTCGTTTAAATTCCGTAAGGCTAAAGCACGAATCACTGGGTAAATTAAGATCAAAAAATAGACAAATATACAGGAATAAGATAAAAAACTATTCCAAACAATGGGATTATGATAATTCATGGGATGAGTTTGAAACTCCGTTGGAGACATCAGAGTTAATTGATAGAGATATTCAACCTTTTGTTACTTTGAATATCTTTCCGTTGGTTGAAAGATTTACTGTCAAAACATGGTTCCAGGAGGACATATGTTATTGGGCTGCAGTAGTTGTACGCAATGCAAATAGGAAAGATGAAAAAATGGGCGGCAGAAGACAATGTGCAAATTTCAATTGTGGCAAATGGGAGGATCATCCAAAGCAGTTTTCTAAATGCAGACGATGTAAGCGGGCAAAATATTGCTCAAGAGAATGTCAGACAGCTGCATGGATATTCCATAAACATTGGTGTGTTCCAGCGGCTGCACCAAATTCCGTGTTAAGTTCATCACCTTCAAATCATCGGGGCAACAATGTTTTGGAAGAAGGCAACACCAATGCAAATAGCATGAATAATACTGACCACAATACCATCACACCAAATATAGATAACGAAGGCGTTAATGTAACCGCTATGACAAATAATGATGCAGATGGAAATGCAGTCGGAAATGCAGCTGCGGAGGCAGATACAATTTTAAGAGCAGAGACTGCTCCTGTAAGTTTGGCCTCATCAACACTGGCGTCCACGCCTACATCTCTATCGATTGGGCCAAGAACCGTTCCTGCAACTGCAGTTTCTGTATTGGCCTCCACCGATAATATTGCAAGTCAAGAAAATAGGGGTGATCGAGTTACATCATCATCCAGCGGTCGGAATAGCAATAGTGGGAGCGGCAGTGGTAGTGGTAACGGGAGCGGTGATGAGAATGCAAGTCAAAATGGTGGTGGAAATTTACATTTGTATGGAAATAACGAAGAAAATATGGATGAAGTCATTGATGACATGATGGGTGATTCTTTAGGTTGAAATTTGAGAGTTGTGAAAAAAATCGGGGATTTTAACGTAGAATCCTCAAACTATTGCTGTGAATATCGTATGTTGAATAAAGTTTTATTTTGTAGAAGTCTATAAAATCTATATTGGGAAACTAAAGGGCCTATCAAGCAAGCAATCTTGTTTCGATACCATAAATTAACGGCATTGTCTGTTCCATGAACATCAAGGTTAGGACTGTGTGTGGAGCAATTCTCAATATTTGGGCACCGAAACCTTTGTACAATGCAAAGATACCTTCACTTTTAACAGTCTTGACAAAACAATCAACTGGACCTTTATACAAGTCACCCTTTTGATTGTAAACTCTTGTAAGGATGACATCCCATGGATTCATCACTATACCAACACCAAAACCAGCGACAACGGATGCACTCAAATGTAATCCTGGACCTTCACCGAAGAAATCGGATTTCATCATTTCGTGTTTGGTGAAATTGTACAGTGGTAATTGGGCAGCGGAACCTGCACCAGTTCTCAACATTGCTGCATCGACACCACGGAACAGACCTTTGATACCTTCATTTTTGTAAATTGAACGCAATCCTTCCCATGCCGAGGTGTAATGTGTCTGTTCTCCGATTTGAATTTGCTTTGAATACGATTGCATTCTAGTTTTGATTAAATACATTGGTGATCCAATGATTGCACCTGCAATACCTGAAATGGCACCAGCGGCAACATTAATTGGAATATTCTGGATACGATGAGGATCCAAATCCGGATAGAAAACTGAGTTGAATATATTTCTGGTTGGTTCGTAAAGGCCCAAACGACAACCGTTAAGACCAAGTTGATAGACGTACGCACAAATAAGACCCTTTTGAATACCCCTGATACCCTCATTTTTGAAGATAAGCATTAAAGCTTGTACCGGATTCTTATAAATCTTGGGTCCCTTAGTGTTTGATAATTCACCTTGCAGTTGCATACGAGTTTTGACTAATTCGATTGGGTTGGTGAATGTGACTGCACCACAGGCAGCCAATCCACCGGCGAGAAACCCACCCAGGGTTGAAATTTTTTGAGAAGCTGTATCCTTAGTGGTCATGGGAATTGATGATGGGGTATAAACAGGTATGTATATCAAGCAGAAAACTCGGGATCTGGCGAAAGATTTCCAACCTTTCTCTCACCGATTCGATTTTTGGCAAACCTCAACAACTGCAAAAGTTCCGACAACGGGAATTTTATGTAAGTGTGAGAGAAAAAAAAAAAATTCACGCGCGACCGAAGCTTCTTTTCTTCTCTTTTCTTTTTTTAATTTACAATTTAGACTTTATCCCGTTTAATCTGTACTTGACATCCTTCAAAGCCTTGGAGTCGGGTTCCCATTCTTCAAACTCTTTGAACACGGTCTCAATCTCTTCCCTGCCACCAGGTAATCTCTTATTGACTTCGAAAAACAATCCACGTGCACACCATGGCAAATTGAATGGATTATAACCACTACCCAGTTTTTTGATGTCAAACGGTCTGAACTTTATTGGTTGTTCGACCGAGACAGCTGAACTTTCTGTTTTCAATGTGAAATCCAATGCTAGTTTATAGACTTGTAAGTCATTGTAGATTCTGGAATGGCCACCTCCGGTGATTGGACCTGCCAGCGCACTCGAGATTTCCTTTATGACATCATGATCTGTCGATCCGATATTCTGTAACATGCATGATAACTTGATAATTCTTGTTAAAAATTTGGGGGTGTTAGTTGTACCATCGATGTAGACGGATTTAAACAAATTTGGATGTTGGACGTGTAGTGCGATTGAAGAATAAAGTGGAACTAGCTGATCATCAATTGATCCAACGAATGTGATTTTAACATCGTGTCTAACCAAATTTCTCAACGATTCAATGTATTTTCTGCTTTGTAAACTTTCGAAATTTTGGAATTGGAATAGTTCCAACAAAGATTCATTTTCAATTGTGGAGTAAGCTCTAATAAATAGTGATCGATCCATCCCATAATAGGGACCAATATTTATACCTGCCATACCCAAGAGACCGACTTTTTTGTTTTCATCGATTATACCATATTCTAACAATTTTGAAATTAGAATGATTGATACGGGTGTACCCTGTGAATGTGAACAAACAAATATGAAATCGGCCTTTTTGATATCATTGGCTGAATTTTTCAAAACATCGAAAAAGAAATCAACCCTATCGAAAATCTTACCCTCTCTTTCCAATGCGATTTTTTGAACTTCGATATTCATATTGTTCTCTTTGGCCCATTGGGAGACTGCGGTCTCCCCCACTTGTGCAAATTTCATCGATGTACCCGTTGGCTCCCCAATGATTGGCCTGATCATTTTAGTGGGGAAAAAACCATGAACGCCAATAATCAAGACCCTTCTGAAAACGACCGGTTCTAGTTTTCTGAATAAATTGGTATCCTTTGCCTCTGTATAACCCAAGGCTCTTTTCAATCTTTTGAAGCCACCCATGACGAGATGATGCGTTGATAGTAAGGGTAAGATATCCTCAGTTTTGGGTATAATTAAGTTTTTCCTCCTCACGATGTTGGTGTCATTGAGAGATTTTTTTTTGTTTAGTTTGTACAAGTTATTATAAGTATTATTTGAAGATTTGCTAACATCCGATTTGATGACATCGGGTATTTGATTTGCGGTATTGTGGTCCTTTGAGGCAATGGAGGACCAAAATGACCAAGAGGAAGCCCTTTCTCTTTCACTTGGAGGGAGATTGGGCGGTTGTTGGGTTGGATTGATCTCGTCACCGCCAACAATTACCGATTTAACGGTACCACCGGGAACGGTGTCTTCACTTTCTTCCGACTTCCAAAAAGCCCATGAGCTTTTCCTCCTTGAGGCTATTCCAAATTTATCATTCTCGTTCTCGTTCTCATTCTCATTCTCATTCTCATTCTCATTTTCATTTTCATTGACATCGTCCATATTGTTTCCATTCTCAAAGACTTCACTATTTGTTCTTTTCAATGTGTTACTGCTGTTGTTGTTTTCGTTTTGCGGGTGACGGTCATGTTCGGAAAGACGCCTTTCCTTTGTGTTTTCGTCTCTGCCTGCGGGTTTGGAATTGATTCTATGGGACATGGTGTCTTTGACAAATCTGGCCCTGAGCGTCTTGATGAAGGGGTATCTGTTCCAGAAGGCCCTGTTGCCCGTTGTCATTCGTAAAAGCAGAAAGGAGGAAGGGGGAGGGGGAGGGGGAGGGAATGAGCAGTAGAAATCTAATCGGTGAGCCTGAAAATGAGTGGCGCAAGCATTTTTGAAGTGCTTTGTTCCTTTCGTTTGGCTCTGAGCCTCATGGGCGGGCGTGAAGTGAGGTGAATTATGTTGTCAGCGTTTGGAGGAGAGTGTCGTACAAGATTATGGTGTGTTTGTTTCTGTTTAAAAGGAGCGGTATGATATTACTACGGGTTTCGAAGATGCCTTCGTATGGGTGTAACGGATGTACCCAGGGTTGGGCCGTAATGTAATGTATAGTATTAATAGGTGGTGTATTGTAGGATTCGCTGGTTTCACGATTTTTCGATTTTTTTGGCGCTTGTCTCTTCTTTACGTGTTTTCGTGTTGGGGTGATTGATTGCCGTGTTTACCGTGTGTGGTGTGATCTGATACGATGAATGTGGAGAAGAAGGTTACGAAGAAAAGAAACATCACGGACTTTTTCGTGGTTTCCAAGAAGGTGAAACCGGAGTCAAGTGACAAAAAGTCGGACAAGAATGGAGAGAAAGATGAATCGGGGATTGTCAAAGAAAGAATGGGGGATTCAAAGGGTGATGAGATGGTGGTGCCAGTTGCACCGAGGACGAAATCATCATTTGATAAGGGGGAGTTCATCAGATCGCTTACGCAAGAACAGAGGGAATTGCTTGAATTGGAACTCACGACGATGGAGGACGGTTGGTTTGAGTTGATGCACAAGGAGTTTGTCAAGCCGTATTTCCTGGATTTGAAGAGGTTTTTAAATAAGGAGTGGCAAGGAAACGTGCCGATTTTCCCTCCAAAGCAGGAGATTTACTCGTGGACGAATTTGACGCCGTTGGACAGTGTGAAGGTATTGATCATCGGACAGGATCCATACCATAACTTCAACCAGGCGCACGGGCTTGCGTTTTCGGTGAAGGACGGGGAAACGAAGATCCCGCCATCCTTGGTGAACATCTTCAAGGGTGTACGCAACGATTATCCGGACTTTGTGGCGCCGTCCACGGGGGACCTCAGCAAGTGGGCGCAGGAGGGAGTTTTGTTGCTCAACACGTGCCTGACGGTACAGGCGCACCGGGCGCATTCACATGCCAAACGCGGCTGGGAGCAGTTCACGTGCGCGGTGGTGCGTGAGCTACTTATGTATCAGCGCGTCGATGGGCGCGGGGTAGTTGTGCTGGCGTGGGGGCGGCCTGCGGAGCGTCTGGTGCGGACGGCGACGGCGACGGCGACGCGGGACACCACCAACCTGCTGCTGTTTGGCGCGCACCCGTCACCGCTGAGCGCCCATCGCGGCTTCTTCACCAACGGCCACTTTGGGCAATGCAACCGGTGGCTACAGCAACAGGGCCGCGGCGCCGTGAAGTGGGATGTGCTGTGACCGACGCGCCGACGCGCCGACCGACTCACGCGCCGACCGACGCGATGGGGTGGCTCCACGGCAGAGCCAGAAATTGACAGCAACAGCAACAGCAACAATGACACAACCACACGATGCCCACACACAAAATGCTTTTCATGCCTGCTCCTCTCCGGGCCGTCCTGTTTTGTCCTGTTTTGTCCTATTTTGGTCCTGTTTGGTTCTGTTCTATTATCTGCTCCAACTTGGGCTTGGGCTTGCCGTGTTTCTGTTCCTTCCCTTCTTCCCTTCTTTCCCTTCCTTCCCTTCCTTTCCTTCTTATCCACCCCATTCCCTCATTAGAACTCTCTTTTTATTCCTTTCTGGCACTTCTTTCCCCCTTGCCGCCCCCCCCCCCCCCCTTTTACCAACTGCACAAAACACTACGATAAACTGAAGGATTCCTCCCCCGCCCTCTTTCCCTCAACAACCTCAAACAATGAAACTATTGAGATTCATCATTGCATTTTTTGCAACCCTATTCATCCTTGGTACTGCCTTGACCTTGTTTTTGACCATTCTCACAGGCGCCACCGAAACCTCCATTTTGAAAAAATTTTACTGGCTTCAAACAGATTGTTCCAACTTCCCAGGTTCCCCCATCCCATCCGAATGTAGATGGACAAATTACGGACTCTGTGGTGTTTCCAATAACGAAAACACAAACTGCACTCACGACGTAGCAGCTTTCCCCTTCGCACCTTCAAGAAACTTTGATTCCGATGCCAATCTACCATCTCAGTTCGTTCATAACTCCAACTACTATTACTACACCAGTAGAATCGGTTACGGTTTCACCTTGGTTGGTTTGGCCTTTGTCGTTTTCAGTTGGTTCCCATTCTTTGCCATTTTACACACAAAGAATAGATTCAACGCACTGAAAATCATCTTTTGGGTCCTATATGGCCTGTCCATCCTATTCACAATCCCAGGTATCGCACTTTCCACCGCAAGTTATTCAAAGGGTAGAAATAACTTCAAAAATGCAGGCTTCCCCGCCAGACTCGGTACAAAGGCCATGGCCGTTGCATGGACAAGTGTGTTTTTGTTGTTGTTCAACATCCCCTTCATTGCCCTTGCCTCTGCAGAGTGGTCCGTTGCTAAATCTTATGGTTTCTCTTTGAGAAATAGAATGAAACCTACATCCTCCCCCGCCGGTGGTTGGTTCAAAAGACATGATATCCCTCCTAGTGATCAACTGGTCAATTCCGAGGCTCAGCCTGCTCCAACAAATCAGGAACCTACCACCACTACCACCACCACCGCCAATTACTTATCTTTCACTCCCGTTAAAGAAACTACTAATAACAGAGAAGTTAAAGGTCATGCAATTGCGTTAGACCACGAAAATGGTGAAAACGCTGATAATGCAGATACTCTATATCCTTGATTCCCCATCTTCCTTCTCTTCTAACTTTGAGCCATCAAAATACGAAAAAAAATTTTTGAAAAAACCGAAAAAAAAAAAAAAAAAAAAAATGAAAATCAAGTTTGATTGAATGAAAGAATAATTTTTGTGTTGCTACTATACTCCCTTTTTTGTTGTTTTTTTTTTACTGTGAACTTAATACTTAATATCAGCTAATTTTCCATTTTCCATTTTACTGTTTTCAACTTTAACCTAATTTTAATCTTAATAATTTCCACTTTTGTTTTTTATGTCGTCCATTTTTTTACTTAATCCTTTACAATTTATCTCCAATGTTCGCTCGTCTATACATATATATATATGCATCTGTATATATAATTGTAATTATATTTTTTTCTTATCCAGTAACATCGGTCACTAAACCTTCCACTTTGTGAAAAATAGCGACCCCGCAAAACTGAAAATCTCGATGCACGCACGTGATGTACGCACGTGATGTACGCACGTGATGTACGCACGTGATGTACGCACGTGATGTACGCACGTGATGTACGCACGTGATGTACGCACGTGATGTACGCACGTGATGCTCTCATTTACTTCCCTGATACAATGAAAATCTACACATCACACAAGCTCAATGAGCATCCACAACACGTCTCATCCTCATTCACCCAATCGCTTTTGCTTTGCCTTCTCCGAATTCGCCATCCATCACACTCAATGCGTCAAATTGATGGGTTTCCCCACCTCCCACTCCTTAAGCGCATTTTTGATATTATAACAGTACTTGAGTCTAATCGTTGCCAACGCAGCCTTATCCCAGTCCTTCTGATCAAACAACTCATCAAGCTGCACACAGAGCTGCTGGATATCGTATTGCGTCTCCTTCTTCATCTCCTCCAACTCCTGCACATTCAGAATATTCTCCAACCGCTCGTGCACCTCCATCATCTCTAACAACATCGACTTGTCCTGGAACTGCAGCGTCTTACCGACCTCATCGTTGGCCAAGTCGATCCCGGCGTGTATTAGCAAAATGTACTGCGCCCGCTTCAACGCATCCGACAGCGTCTCATACGCCTTGTTGATGTACGCAGACTCACCCTCCCTTCCTGGAACCCCGCTATTATGCGACCCGGAAAGCTCGTTCTGCAAGTCTGGATGGCTCACGCTTTGCAGCTTCCTGTACTCCTGCCGCAATTTCCTAACGTCCACGCTGAACCCGCAGTGTGGAGACTGCAGGCCCTGGGGAAACGTCTTGGGGAAGAGAGCAAAGTAGTTTTTCGGAGTG
This sequence comes from Pichia gijzeniarum, assembly GCA_030556995.1. Classification (NCBI taxonomy): domain Eukaryota; kingdom Fungi; phylum Ascomycota; class Pichiomycetes; order Pichiales; family Pichiaceae; genus Pichia; species Pichia gijzeniarum. The sequence goes on from JAKTVB010000006.1 coordinate 102,124, forward strand.
CCTGACGATTGCCTCCTGATTGACTGCCACAACTGGCTTCTGCATGCATGTATACTTCTGGCCCACATGTCAATGATTGCTTGTTACTCTCCTTCCCCGTCCCCCCACCAAAGAGCATGAAAAGCGGTGAAATCATGATGCGGCCCAAAACCAGACACACAACACCAAAACTCTGTCGTGACGCGACATGAAAGTAACATACACACAACCGTACACCGCCCAGACTTTCCCGCGGCACTCTCTGTTGAGGGGTTCTTTGCTTCATGTTTTGCGGCTGCTGTGGTGAAGAACGGGGGCATCATCCGACGACTGTTGTGCTGCACACATCCCTCACAACTTAACACACCATGGCTGGACATTTTGGTAGACACTGTATGTGGCCCATGTTTTACTTTTTTTCCCCCGTTTCCCACCCCTTCAATATACTAACATTCCACCTTTTCAAATTCACACAGTATTACACGCCGACAAGGAAGTTGAGAAGTTCAGTGATTTCAGAGAGAATCTTATCAGACACTACAAGTGTAACCTGAAATCAGCCAGTTTTGCCGTCCTCTTTCTAGCTGCAATTCCGGTGGGTTTGACATATATCGGTTACAAATACCAGTCCATCAACATGATTGCTGCAAAGAGAGAAGAATCTGTTTTCGAAAAGCAAAACAACTGGGTTCCAAGGTCTTAGTGTGTGTTTCCACATCTGCTCTATAATCTACTCTACTTATTTATCATATTATTATTTTAATACACTTATTTATTATTCTGTGCATTTCTACAAAGCAGGTACCTTTTTACCTTTTTTTTCTAACTTTTTCCTTTCCTCTCTCTCTCTCTCTCTCCCTTAAATATAATAATCATTAACATCAATAATTACAAAAATTACACCTGATTACACTATATCTCGTCTTCCATTATATTTTTACCTTCTCTATTTATCTTCTTAGCCCATTGTCTAGCCAATATCGAAACTTTCATGAACTTCTTCGATGCGTACTTCTTGAAAAATTCCTCATGAACAATCGGACTCACAAGGTAATCCATTATCATGAGACAAATCTCCTGCATATCAACAACCTTATACCCCCCTGAGTAATGGATTAAGTTACCGTTCCAGTCGTTCTTGCCAATCATCTTCCTGGATATGAACATCGACGCAGCCGCACATAGTGATGGCAGGTGCCCAATAAATTTGTGGTCTATGGCCGTTATCTCTAACAAATATTTGCCAATCGTCCTGGTATTGACATCATAGTCGTCCGCTTTAGAGATTCGTCTGAGGAAATTCATCGGGTTTGGGTAACTCATGTTGAAATTCAAAATCTCCAATATGAATCTCTCTGCACCCAAGATCTCATCCTCCGAAAATGCGCCATCCGTCACATAGGCATAATTTTTGATCGATGGTGAATATACCTCCTCGTATTTGGCAGCAATGAATAACGCGCCGGTGGCAAGTAATTGCAACCTATCAACTTGAACTAACTCCTTTGATAAGAATCTATCCATGATGTTAATTGACAAATATAGCGTCTCGGGCAGTAATTTGAATTTGGTGTGAACTTCAACCATCCAATCTACCAAAATGGATCTCATCTTGGGTCTCAAACTTCGCTGGACTTGCAAATAATTAGGATCAGGCAAAGTTTTGATTTCCAACTCGTGCAAATATTCGAAAATGTCGTTAACGTATTCACTCACCATCAACGGATCATCAAAATCCCCAGAATCCAGATCATCCCAAGTATAATCAAAATCAACCCGTATTCTCTTCAGTTCCTGAGTTCCATCAGGTTCTATCAAATCCGCACTGTCAATAGGAGCTTGCCTCTTTAATGACATTCTTCTATTTTCATCCTCAACTTGCACCTCAGTCCTCTCAGACATTGATACAAAATTAACAGCCTCTTCTTCCTCATCCTCATCCTCATCCTCATCCTCATCCTCATCCTCATCCTCCTCCCCTTCGTTGCGCTCTTGTCTACCTGCTTTATGGATATCCCGATCATTTTGCTCGTCATACTGGTTCTCTTTGTCGTTTGTATCTTCATCTTCAAGAATGTCAGGAAGTATACTATTTTTGACCCGACTTTCGCCATCAGGTTTGATCTTAATCTGTTTTACAGTTTGCAAACCAGAATTGTTTTCAAAATTCACAGTATTCGTATAGAAAGGTGAGCACATGGTCATGCCGCTCATTGCAGTTAAGTGATCGCTCGACTCAGGCAGTACTTGTGTTTGCGTGTGGTTTCCGTTGTTGGTTGCAATCCCATGGTTATGAACTGTGGCTGTGAATTTGAGTTGCGAGTTTTCTGAGTTGTTGTTGTTGTTGTTGTTGTTGCTGTTATTGGTGGTTGTAGTGGTATGTGTGTTATTTGTGCTTTGCGTGCTATTGGTGGTATGTAAATTTGTCAACACTTGCCTTGGCGGCTTATTTCTCGCATTCAAGTTCTCCAAATTCACAAGGTTATTATTGGATGTAGTTGTTGTTTCCGATTTGCCCCTCAGAAGTGGCTGATGTTGGTTCTCATCGTCGATTTGAATTTGCGAAAGTTCCTAGCTCATTCCATTAGTTAGTATCTCGATGATAGATAGTAAAAAAAACCTGATAAAATGTGCTTACCCTTGACATTGCGTGCGTGCGTTCGTGCGTCCTGTGATGTAGTCAAAGCTGTCCGTCTACCAGCCAAAAGTCCCTGCTCTGGCTTCTGCTTTTGAACCAATACTTGTGCAATCGAGCCTGCACCAGCAGAAGCAGCAAGCAAAAGCTCAAAACGAGCCAAAACGAGCCAAAACGACACCATCTTGGCGCTCCTTCTCCTTTGGGAAAATAAACAATAAAACACGTCTCTGCGCCTTGTCTTGCTCTGTTACGGGTTTTCCTTTACACAACATATATACACATCTAGTCATCTACCCCATCCCATGGCGCCTTCGTAGTCCTCCTTTTCCCGGCGATCAAGAATATCGCAAGAGTCCCACTGGATGTTCATCCCCGGCCCGTATTTTTTCCCGAAAACTAAGTCACAATCAACACTCGCAATCGTGCCAAAAATTGTAGCTGGGTTCGTTGTGCTTTGAATCTTGAGTTGACGTATAACACTCTTTTCCGTAGTCCAATCGTCGCTATCTTCTTTATCATCTTGCTCAACTTCTTCATGATCAAACTGAATGGGTGGTATCACGTCAGGTAAAATATTTTCATTCCCAACTACGCCCGTTGTAATTGATTTGGTCTTTTTCATCTTATTAGTATTCGAGTCATACTGATAGTTCAACCTTAAATTACCCTTATTTATGCTCTTTAACCTTCTCCTCTCAGATATTCTGGGTAAGTTACTATCAGCAATACCCTTCTTATGCCTTATTGTCTCGTGGTATAATTTACCCACATCGGTATCAAATTTTTCTGCATTGTACAATTTCCCGTAATCAACAGACGATTTCAAACTTTTCTTGGTCAAAGGTACTTGCTTTTTAACTGGTGATAACGCCTTAGAGTTCAAATTTGTAGTGTTACGCATTTCTATGATGTTTAATGTTGGCGCATCTGATAAATTCTCTTTTGGCTTTTTGTGTACCATTTCGTTATCATTTTCTGCCTTTATACTTTTTCTAGGTGATGACTTTGCACTGGTTTTCAAAGACTTATTCGGCGACAACATTACCTCTTTAGTTCTTTGCTTACTTGCTTCAGTGGGTTGCATCAACCGGCTCAGCAAACTATTTGCACTTTTGGATGGTGAAGTGATTTGATCTTCAGGCTTGGGTGTTTTGACACTTTCTTTCTCATTTTCAGACTCATTTTCTATGTTGCTCTGCAAACTTTTGACAAAATTCCTGTTCATTTTTATAGTAGGTTCATCAATTGATACATTTGCATTGGAAAACATTTCGTTAGGCAATGGATTCAACTGGAACTCGGCACCTCTATTATCTTTATCTGCCACTTCATTGAATACCGTTGGCAATTGGCTAGTATGATGTCGTATGTCTTTTTTCAATCTCTGCTGCTGTTGTGATTGTTGAGTTAGTGGTTTCTTTGACGATTTTTTCCTGGATGATCCCAAAGTTAATGGCTCAATCATTGGCATTTCTGAAAACTTTATCGGTGACTTATAATCTTTCACAATTACTGGTCTTTTCACCTGCGACAGTTCAATTTTTTCTAATTTATCAAGTTCAACACTGAAGTCGTCATTCTCAGCGTCACTAAACAAATCATCACTTGCCCCTTCAATGAGTCTCGATAGTTCCTTAATTTCATCTTCTGGCGATTTACCTTTTCTCGGTATTCCTGGATCGTGTGGATGTTTTATTGGCTCTGTGCTTTTTTTCGGTATTTCCGCTTTTTCTCTGGTTTCAGGAATTTGTGACTCTTCTAGTTGTCCAGCCACCTCTGTGTTACTTGATGTTTTCTGTTTTGCTGCAAATGATTTGCGAATATCTCGACTTATCAACTCAAACGAATCATCCACCCGTAAATTTCCTTCATTCTTTTCAGTCGCTTTTTCTTCTCCCTCTTCATCCTCTAAATCAAGAATAAGGTTAGTGGTGTTTTTAATCAATTCAAGCTCACGTTTCCTTACGAGCTGGATGGGAGACGATGTCTGTTCTCGTATTCTCTTTGGTGATTTCAAAAATAGTATAGAATTGTCCACTGTTTCCAAAACGATATCTTCATTTCGTAGAGATTCACTACTGGTAGTTTTATCCGCTTTATCATTGTCACCGTCACGTTTATTATTTTCCAAAATTGAATTATCGTCATAACCATTATCACTGCTTTCGGCACCTTCTTCAAAGCCTTCTAGCAGTATATCTCCGATAGCCTCATTTATCCATTCAACATTGCTAATCATATTTAAAGTCAACTGTTCTAGTGTTGATTCTGCAATCTTATCCTCAATGTACACCTCCGAGGTAATCCATTTTGAAAACCCAGGAATATCCTTTGGAGCCACTTCCTGCTCAGGCTTCCTCTGTCTGGCCCTGCTTGCTGCTGCCCTGAGTCCCAACATGGTTGGCTGTTGTGATATTGTTGTACCCTTTCCTTTAAGAGCAGTGGTAAACAAATCTTCGTGTTTTACAACTGTGCACCGAAAAAAAGACAACATGAATCTTAAAAAAAAATTTCAGTTGATAATTTTTTTTATTTTCAGTTCCATCTAAATCCAAGCCTTTCTATATTGGAAACAGCATGGCTCCGAACCAGGATTCCAAGTACACCAGCAGAGTTGGCACTGATGCTGCTGCTCAGCTTTTACAGCTGACGGAGAGTGTTGAGCTGAAAGATGGCGAGATTCACGCTTCTCAGTCCACAATTAATCAAATTCAGCAGTTTTTAAGCATGCAGTTCAATGTAACCTCATTGGTGCAGCTACAATCATATTCTGCAAGCACAAACGATCATACAGCGTTGTCTAGTTTGAACGAAAATTTGAAATTTTTAGTTAAACTCGCAAGCATCACTCCTGAACTTCATCAATCTATCAAACCATTAATCACTGAATTAATCTCAGGGCATAATGTCAAAGTTTTTTACAGATGTTTGACTAACGAGCATTCGACTATTACAAATCCAGCATTGAAGCTACTCACGGAAATTGTCAGCTTTAACAATGGTTGTTTTGTGGATGAATTCCTTGAACATTTTGATTTATCGTTGAAATCATTGTCTGATCTATTCTATCCAACAAAGGCCACCGTCAGGCTCAGCGCAAAACATAAATCACATTTTACGGTCAGACACTACATGTCGTTATTTTGGATGGCGTTGTGTGCTAATGCCTCGCCATTGACTAGAAATGATTTACTTACAAACAACAAGAAAATCACTACAAACTGGTTCAAATTTATCGCCGAATTGGATAATGTAGAAATAATTCAAAAAGTTATTCAATTCGTCAATGACAAGATTTTAGATGAACCTGCATTTAGGAAAATGACAAAATGTAAGATATTGGGTGATTTTGCGCTATCCAAGTTTGTCGAACTTTTCAAACTCGACGATGTTAGAAATGACATTTATACATTACTCTTAAAAATCACCACCGATGAAGAAAACGGGCTTGCTTTTCATGACTACAGAACCTGGTTTAGTAGTGTTCCTCCAAATTGTCTTCCTTCGCATACAACTTTCAATAATGTCGGGGTTCCTATCTCTGTGGGTGAGACTAAATTTAAAATTAATAATAAAATTATTTATAACGTTCTTACATCATTACATCCATGGTCTGACTCATTGCATCTCAAATTAGTTACCTCCACACTAGAGGCAGTTCCTGAATTATCAGCTCCTTACACGTTGCAGTTATTCATGAACAACGGTGCGCATGATCCAAAGCTTACGTCTTTCTATATAGGACAAAGTTTGCTATTAACTAAGCTTGTGCAATCTTCAATACCTGTCGAATTCATCAATATAATTAAAAAATTTATTGAAAATACAAATAATGATCCTTCGTCAAACCTAAGCTATGTGCCGTATTTAACGGGCAAATCAGTTATGGAGGTGATTTGTCCATCTCCACTTAATCGTTCATCATTGACAAAAGGACTCAATTCTCCACATCTGATGATTAGACACTTAACTGCACAACTGATCATTTCCATCTTTCAAAAGTTTTTTAAGATTTACAAGCTTTTGAATTTCAATGAAAATTCGGTGTTTGCTCCACTCCGTAACGAATTGAGGGAATCATTGTTGAATTTGAAATTACCCGACTCTACCGTTTTTGTCGGAATAAATAATGAATGTATGAAAAAAAGTAAGGTTAATAAGCCGTTGTTACTCAATTACATGAAAGCAGCTGAATACTATTACCAGGTATTAGATATCAATGTACCATTACAGCTTGGATCTTTTAATCAAATTGTTGGTATCACTCTTGAAAATAATGATACCGTAGATACGAAAAGGGCGAAGTTATCGGGCCTGGAAGTTCTTTTGTTTAATTCATATTTGACATTAACTGCAAATTCCTCATCATCTAACCAGCAAAATAAATGGTGGAATATTGCTAAGGGCTCGAAACATACATTGTTTACGGCAATTGCTAAATTACCTTACGATCTTCAGTACAAAATTGAGGAAGGTGAGGATGTCGTTGCCGATAACGCATTGATTGTTAAAGTTGTCGAAGTTCTTTCCAACTTCCTTGATGATAGTCTTGCCTTCGAAGATTATAAATCATCGAATACCAGAGTTTTGAGCACTCAAGCCTGGGCTATTGTAATGTCGTTACTAAACAGTTTTAACTCGTTGAAGTCAGATAAAGCGGAGGTCATTGATGGAATTTGCAAGATTTTAGATGAATCGATTTCCCGTTCGATCAAATCTCCGTACAAATATTTTGATATGGTGACTCAGGGTGCTGATAAGCTCAAGTTAAAAAATACGAGATTATCTTTATTTTTTGTTGCGTTGTGTGAACAGTCTAAATTTGCTAAAGCAGAGCTAACCACTCACGTGAAAGCATGGATTGAGATTTTTTCGGTCTATATGTACATATTGGGCGAGCCATTACCGTTGTTAAAGTTATTTTTCAAAGAGTATTTCAATACCGATCTTGCATTTGATGACACTAGTTTTGAAACTTATCTAAACTCTAAAGCTTCCTTGGTTGGATCATCTAACTTTTCAAATGTCTTGTTCACACCATTAAATAAATTACAATCTAAGACGAATATGTTTATTCCAAAGTCAGATACGGAGATCATTGCCATTTTGCAAAGGGTTGAAAGTATCGTCAATTCCAAATACGATCTTGAAAATGTTGAAGAAGTATTACTTGATATGATCTCGCTCTGCGGTAATTATTTAGCACAACGGTATTCAACTCTTATTGATGACGAAATTACAGTCAACAATATACCTTTGCTAAACAAAAAATACTGGATTAAATTTTTTATTAGACCTGGTGAAACTGATTCCAACAAGGTTACAACAAAGAAATATTTTGTAATGAGTTTGCTTAATGAGATTTTTAAGGATCTGTGGAACAGTGTGGTTGATTCTGATCTTAAAGAGTGGTTACGTGAAGTTATCAACGACCTACTGAAGGCTAAACCTTTGTCAGTTTCTGCAAACAAAAGAATTTTTGAATACATATGGGTATTGTCCGACAACCAACTTTCAGACATTATTATCAATCATGTATTTGATGAATTCAATGATCCATTGATTGAACTTGCTGTTTCAAGAAGGATGAAATTTGACTCCAGTATGGTTTTACAGTACTGTCAAAAGGCAGAAGTTGTTGATAAAGAAGCTGGCAAACAATTTGCAGTTCTTGCTAGAAATGCCGTCTTCAGTGACGATCAGATTTTGGCTCTAGTCAGTTTTAGCAAAGATAGGAAAAATTCAACATTGTTGTTTAGCGTTCTGGAAAACATTTGCGATAACAATACAAGTAAGGTCGAGCTGATTAGCAAGCATTTGGAGGATGATTTTGTTACATTCGTCAAGACTTTTGAAGGGTTTGAGTTTTTACAATTTTTGTCTCTGCAGTTCATTGCCTTTAGAGAGAGGTTGTTTAGAATAGCATCCGATAACGTTCATGCTATGATTAAAGGTGATGCAAAGATTGATAGTTCACTAAATGCTTATCTGTATTCTATCAAATTATACGTTGATGTCCATCCAGATGCGAATCTTGTCGAGATTCAATCGACGATTGAGAAATTGATTTCATTAGAAACTGTTAGAAATGTTGCAAACTTGATTTTTTCACCAGAAATGACATCAATCATATTTACAGTTTTTCCGGATGATGATTCCAAAGTTGTTGCTACGTGGTTGCATCGTGCAACTCTTTATACTACAAAGATTTTTGCCGAAAGAAGTGAAGAATTTTTACCCACCGAATTTGTTCGTTTTTTGCAACGTTTGCAAGCATCTTTGAATATGTCCATTTGGAAGTATGTTTCAAAGAATATGCTGAACTCGCAACTTGAGGTTATTTTGAGCAAGACATGGGTTCAGAATGTTGATGTTCTCAAGTACGCTACATGGTTGATTATGGGTGGTTCAAGGAATGTTATTGAATGTGGTAAACTATTAAACATTTTTTTGAATAATAAGGACAATGCGTTAACAGGTAAGTCTGATAACGAGTCGAAATATTATGCGGCATTGATAATTTCTTCTTTATTGAAAATGGATATAAAGCAACTTTCGATATCTGCAATTTTATTCAAAGTTGTCAAATTGTACAGAGGCACACTGTTTGCGCACGACTTAGTTCTCAAAGACTTACTCATGCATGTTGAAAACGAGAATGGTGAGAGTTGGATCCAGTTTGTTTCCAATTGGGACTTAATCGATGAATGGTTTGCAGATAAGGGCGGAGATGCTGACGTTCCTGAACTGATCATCGACACTCCTGGTATGTCGGACGCACTGACTGTTAATTTACATAAGGTGATTATCGAAAAGACAATCAAGAATTTTGATTCATCCATTAGAAGTTTACGTATGCCTGAATTGAAAGGCGTTGTGAATTCACAAACTGAAGATTTTGCTACATTGAAAGAGTTTTATGAGTTTAAGGATATGGGTTATAGGGAGGTCGAAGATGTCGTCTATGATTGTGAATTCATCCTGTTATTGATTGTTAATAATGAAGATCTATTCAAAGTTGTGGATGAGAATGTTAGAGTGAATATTCGTGCTCTTGTTGGTACGCAGCTATTGCAGTTGATAATTTGTGGCTTGGCACATGACTTGAAAGACGTTCGGGAAACTTCGAAACGCATAATCAGTGCAGTCATTTTGACAATCGAAGAAGATATCAAAAATATTGAACTCAAGAAAGAGAAAAAGGAAGCAGGCACCATTGACGGGTCCATGATGACATTCAAAGAAAGGTCGGCATTTAAAGTTTACCTCGGTAATTTACTCCACACTATTGAAACCAACACCGAACCAATGCCTAAGTTGTTTGTGCTTGTGTTATCGTATCTAGTGCCGATATTATCGCAACCGACGCATTTCCTCTACGAGAAGGCCTATAGGTTCGTTTTAGGAGGATCCAAGTATAGGGATTTTGAGATTCCAATGTACAAAAGTATAATGACCAATTTTGTGAAGGATGAACACGCAGGGGCAACAAATGATGATGATGACTATTACAAAGAATTACAGTGGATGCTAAATGTGTTGAGCAAATGCATTACGTGTAATGAAGATTTGAAGATCATCCGTAGAAATGAGGTTATCGAACAGTTATTGAATCTCTCCAATTCGCCATACGTCAATACTGCCATGGAGGAGAACATCATCAGGATATTCGAAAAGATCGTCAGGTTGGAGAATGGTGGTGATTTGTTGATCCGTTCATTTGGAATGCTAAGCTTTATCGAAGGCAAGAAAAGCATCGTCGATAATTTTCAAAAACGTAAGATCTGGCAGAAGTATAGCGGTATGGCACTGAAGACGATTGTTGGCAGTGATTGTAATGGGAAAGACAAGAGGTCACGAGAATGGTGTGGAGACGATTTCAATGATGTTGTTAAGCGTGTTTGTATGTAAAAGAATATAAAAAAGTATAAATAGATAGACTAATTTAGATTTTTAGGCAAATCGACGACTTTTCCCACGATGTTGTACCGTTTTTCAAAGAAAGTGTACCAATCGCCCAACACTTTCTGCTGTTTGCCGTCAAGGGTGCTCCAATCCCAACTAACTTTTGGATCTATGTCTTCCGGTTTCAAGGAGCTTTTACCCAATGCCCTGGATGCGTCTTTGCCCACCAATACATGGTAACCTTTGCCCACGCCGTAGGCGTTTGTGTTTTTGGTCACGTCGAAGACAATGCCCTTGATGGCGATATACATGCAGTTATTTCGTTCTCCGTCACAGCGGGAAATATCTTCCATTGTGAGTGGATCGTTCTTGGGAGGGTCTAATTGGACGGGAGTTTTTGGTTCAAAGTTTGGCATGGATGAGGGGGGAGAGGTATTTATTTGGAAAAGGTAAAAGCAGGAATTGGATGATTAACGGCTCATAGATTCTTGGCAGAAACATGTTGAAGTTGTGTGTGGAGCCAAAAATGAGCGTGAGCGACAGATTTTCCAGGCCGTTTAACGTTGCTCCTTCTCTTGTTTCTGATTTTGTTTCTAAAAAGCTTGTTCTTACTACAGGTTTACAGCGTGTTCGGTGTTACAGAACTAGACAGACAGTATTAAAGGTAGGAAAGATAAGATGGTGAGTTTTTTCGTTGATTTATGGGACTCTGTGTTCACACCCGGTACAAACCCGGCGCTTATACGTGCCACGCACGGGTCGTTTGTGATGCTAGTGATGTCCCTCGTGTGGATGGTGTACACGAGCGGGTCGATCCACTTCTTCAACCTGCTGGTGGTGGCGCTTTGTCTGTGGGCGTCGGTGACGTGGTTCCTTGCAGAGCTGGAGAAGGAGAAGGCGAAGGCAAATGCAAATGCAAATGCGGCCGTGGAAGGCGCTGCGGGGGAAAAGGAAAAGGAAAAGGAAACGCACGAAAAGAGCCTGTAAGTAGCTGTATAAGGCGTAGGATATCCTCCAAGCAACGTTTGACCGTCACAGCAACTCCATCATGACTCTCAAGACCGTCTACATCGTCCGTCACGGCTACCGTTCCAACTGGCTGCCGCTGGAACAGCAGGTGCTGCCGCCAACAGGCATCGACAGTGACCCGCCGCTTGCACCACACGGTGTTGACCAGGCGAACGAGCTGGCAGTGTTCTTTACCAAGGACTTGCCCAACAGAGGCTTGCCCGTTCCTCAGATGATCTTCACGTCGCCCTTCTACAGGTGTGTGGAGACGATCCATCCCACAGCAAAGAAACTAGGACTATCTGTTCATCCCGAGAGAGGTTTGGGCGAATGGTTCAAGCCTCATCGGAAGATCATACCGGTTCCGGCAGACCATGCCATGTTGAACAAGTTCTTCGATTCGGTCCCCACCGAAATGGACTGGTTGTGGGACACGGTTGTACCCAGCGTCAGGGGTGAAACGGAGGAATCGATTTTCAAACGTTGTCAGAACTTCTGGGCTCAATTCATACCTAAGTTTGAAGAAAAGTACCCCGATGTCGAGTGCATCGTCTTGGTGACCCATGCCGCCACCAAGATTGCGCTGGGCATGGCGCTTGCTGGATACTCGAACGTGCGTGATTGTCTCACAGAAAAGGACGGGGGTGATGGTAAAACTACGAGAATCGGTGGTAGTACATGTTCTGTGGACGGGTATAAGCGAGATGGGGAAGCTTGGAATTTGTTTATGAATGCCGAAACCGGGTTCCTCAAAATGGGTGCCGAAATGGACTGGCATTTTGCAACGAGTCAGTTCGAGGCCGGTAGTAAGGAGGACATCGAATACAGGAAGAAGTTGCAAAACGAGCAAGACTTGGCCAATGAGAGACACACTGCGAGGCACTGCAAGTTTTGAACAGCAGCAAGGGGATGAAGGAGGAACGAGAGAAACGCAGGATGAAAGGAAAGGAGAGGAGAAAGATAGAGATGAAGGTGAAGGTGAAGGTGAAGATGAAGATGAAGATGAAGATGAATTTGAAGATGTGTACGTCAACGTCGTGTTCCCACCCGATTCCAGCGCATTTGACACAGCAACTGACCCCATCAACACGCAGTCTGTCGTCCAACAACGTGGATCCAACGAAATCCAAGAGTCCATCGATTACAAGAACGAGTCCGGGGTATCTACGACAGTCAACAAACTACGTGTTTCGGGACTTTCCCAGGAAAACCCGCTGTTCCAGAACAAGAACACCGTTTTGATGGGACAGTGGTCCCAGTTGGTGGGCACCGAGCTCGTCTTCGATGAGAACGGCGAGTACCTTGCCCAAGTGGACGGCCACATTGCCCTCCAGCACGGACGGTTGTTGCAGAAGCAGAAGGACACCCGGTCTCTCTACGAACGGGCCCGTGAGGCTGCATTTGCCAGAGAGAAGAAGGTTGCTGCCGGCGGGAAATAAATTGCTTCACACATAGAAAAGTCGCTGTCAGTTTTTTTTTTGTGTTTTCTTCTATGCACTACATTTTTCGATCTTTAATTGTTGTCTTGAATTTTTGCCTTTGTTTATATAGTAACTGCTTTTCCCCTTACATACAACACTGCCGCCATGGACGCTGCAATGGGTGCCTCCACACAGGGCCGTTCCAGGAACTCAAAGGGTCCAATGCCGGACACTAACCACATGAGAGGCCTCGACCAGTCGGCCTTCATAGATATCAACTACGAAAATCCAGTCAATAGAAAACAACATCCACCTCCACAACCGTATGTTACCAACATGCAAAACTACCCTCCACAGGGACAGCAGTACAGACCTTTTCCATCTGATCCGAACCTATTCCCGCCTCCTGGTGCAAGACAATCTCCAGGTTATCCAATGTACATGAACCCGCAAATCAATACGAGCATGAACGGGTTCAACCAACAGCCGCAGCCACAGATGTACATGCATCCTGCTAGTCCCAGTGTGAATTCCATGTCTCAAAACTCGTACGTTCATTCCAAGCAAAGACAGCGCAGAAACTCAAACTCTTCAATGTCTACCTTGTCTGTGAACAAATTTGTCAAAAAGCAATGGGGTAAATTCGGTGGTGGTGGTGGTGGTGGTGGCGGAGATGGTGGAGATGACGACGACGAAGATGGGAATGTAGGAATTGACCAGACAGAGAATGAAATATCCTTTGAAGATCTTCAACACATAAGAGGTGACAGGGTGGGTTCCTTTGGATTGACCGATTCGACTCCGTATATTCCCACACTCAAAGTGAACATGAATTCCAACGGCAACAAAATGACCGGGGAAAAGTACAGGAAGATTCAAATGGCACAAAAAAAGGCAATGGCCAATAATCTAGCAAGACAAAATAAAACACCTGGAAATGCATTCTCCCCACCTCCAAGGTCGATGAGTTTACAAAGTTATGGTGGAACTGTTGGGTTTCAGGGCTATAACCAAGGCTATGGATATCAGGGGAATCCCCCATACCAGGGCTATCAGGGATATCCGGGATACCGCCCAAACATGCAACCAAACATGCAACCAAACATGCAACCAAACATGCAGCCAAACATGCAGCCAAACATGCAACCAAACATGCAGCCAAACATGCAGCCAAACATGCAGCCAAACATGCAGCCAAACATACAACCAAGCATACCAAATGGAATGCCAAATGGAATGCCAAATGGAACACCAACTGGAACACCAACTGGAATGCCAAATGGAATGCCAAATGGAACGCCAAATGGAACGCCAACTGGAATGATGATGCCATCTAGCAGTGTGTTGTCTTTGCCGAGGTCAATGTCGTTACAGTCGGAAAATGCAATGAACCAGCGTGCGTTTCAAATAGCTAATGATCCACCGCTACCCAGAAATATCATATCCAATCAAAATAACATATCTGCTCCTCCCTCAAATGCAAGTGCAAACGCAAACCAAAGCCAAAGTTTGAATTCAGTCGGGTCAGTGACTGGTCCATCTCCAACTACCGCGGAGGTAGCTGCAACCTCTCTTGCCCCTGTTGAGGCACAGTCGAAGCAAAAATTGCTGAGCAAAATTGAGTTTTCACCTGAAACAAGTGAAGATGAAATCGATGGAGGTGCCAAAGAAACCCCTGCTCAAAAGCTTCCACTTGAAGAGGAAATTCCAAAAAAACGTGCGCATGCACATCAAATATCAAGAAGTGGAACAGATTCTATAGTTTCGTTTAGTTCGTTCAATTCTAAAGATCAAAAGGGTAAACAAGATAAACTTTACCATCTGAGAAACAATTCAACACAACAAACGGTTTTCTACTCAGCCACTGAATTTCCTCAGAACCAACCAAATGACCTACAATCTAATCAGAAGCAAGAGTCAACGGAGATGAAAAAACAATTATCCACGTATAAGGAAGAATCCGAAACCTCGATAGATGAAGAGCAAAAACACATTGATATAAAAGAAATTAGTGATAAGCTGGACAAAATGGTCTTAAAATCATCGCCTGTTCTAGACCATGGTGCGTTCGAGAACAATTATGGCTCATACGGAGACTCGAATGATAAAAATATTAGAGATTCAACCGTCACGCTGGAAGGCACACAACCTTTACATTTTGGAACAATAGGCGTTGAGAACATGAGGAATGTTGAAACTTCCTCACCGATCAAAACTTCAACCAATTCTGTCGTGACGGTCTCTCCGGCGAAAACCACAGATAGTAAAAATCTTGTTGATATGTCTTTAAGTATTCATTCCCCTGACTTGTCACCTGAAAGGACGGAGAAGCACGAGCATCCGATTCTAAACCTAAGTCGGCCACAACTGGATTCACCGATGAAGCGTGAGTTTACTCCGCCAATGTCTGCAGCGTTTGAGTCAACGACTGCATTTACATCGGTTAAATCCACTCCGACTAATGCGAGATCGTTTGAAACTCAACCTAGGACTCCATTATCCATAAAATCGATTCCAACTTCAACATTCACACCCGAGCAATACGGTTTGCTGAATGATAATACACAATTACTGCAGGAGTTGGAATTAGTTACCACAGAACTGGCTTCCTCTGTATCTAGGGAAATTGCACTTGAAGATAACCTTAAAAAATCTACAAAGAATTCGTCCTTTAATTCCACAATAGACCTAAACACGTGTGTGACTATTGGGGATGATGTGCTGAAGATTAATGGGAATGGTGACGTAGAAATTGATCCAAGTATAAAAAGCTCAACCCAATATGCATCCATTATTAGCGACCTTGCCAAAAAACTGAACGAAGAGAGAAAGAAACGGTACTTGGTTGAAGAAACGCTAATGCAGCTGAGAGAGTCTACGGGCGAGTCCGATTTGCAAGATCAATTAATTAATGAGAAATCTATTGTTCAAGAATTGCTTAATAAAGTGAATAACTTGAAAGAAAGCGATAGGCTGCACAAGACTGAGAAGGATTTACTGCAAGTTGAAAATGAGACGCTAAAATTAGAGATTTTGGATTTGGAGAGACGAAATGCTAACATGGAGAAGGAGGTAGTTCCAGCGTTAAGAAGCCGGTTGGAACAGCTAGAAGAAATAGTTGGTCACAATTAATGGTGTTTTATAGAATACAAAATCATGTAATTATTATTTCATTTGAGAATGAAATGTGCAACAAGTTTTTTTTTCAATATCGCTTGTCCATAAACGACTCGTTTGTGTGTAGATGTGGAATGCTTCTTGCTTTATATTTACATTATAAAACTATGGACAAAGATGTAGTGTTTTCTCCATCAGTCTTTTAAATGATTCTTTTCTTGTACTAGGGCGTCAAGATATCATGTCATTGTTGGATCATCAGGTGCATAGCAGTCCGAAAGCGATAAAGATGTGCACCAGTACACCGGTAAACCGAATCTGGAATATGTTGAAGTTTCACTCTGCCTTTTCCATCTTTGTGATGTGGATGCTTTACTTCCAAGTTGGCCAATAAAGTAGAAGAAGTGCCCAACGCAATGTCTGAAGAACTGTCAAGGAAAAGGCAACGTCCTGATGAGGATGAGGACGAGTTCTACGAGCCGCATCAATTACAAGGCGATTATGCAGGCGATGCGGGTGCATTACCACCACATTTGATGGGTGGTGATGATTATGAAGACTATGCACCACCTCCACATCAAAGTCTTGATATAGTTACGGCGGCTGATGATGCAGATGCCGATCAGAATTACAGGCCTGCTGGTCCATCTGGTGATCGTGCCGGGGACCGCAGAAGCTCAGGGCTACCTAGCGGACCAAGTGGACCAAAAAAGAGGCAAAGAAGAATGCAATTGAGTACAGAATTGGAAAGGGCAAATGAATTGTGTATCAGTTTGCAAAGTTTGGGTGACATGCCTTATGAGGTTAAAGCGTTGCTGACACAGGGTAGTGAAACCATGTCTTATTTTTGGACAGATAAAGACTTTAGTGATAATCTATTGAAATTTTTGGGTGCTGTTGCGGTTGAAATGCCACACAAGGCGGTTCTATTTTCTGGGTTTATCATACTTGCCAATGCGAAAAATGAAAATATTGGTAAAGACTTATTGGCGTGGTTGAAAAATCGTGTTAATGATGTCTTTGATTCAATGGATAAGAGTGATATGGATGTTGACTCCGAGGAGGAGAATGATGAGCAAATGAGCCTTAGTAAATGCTGGACCAGAATTGTTCTTATCATCCGAATGATATCTCTATTGTCTCCGATTATCGAAGATTTTGACGTTGTTGTTGATTTCGTTGGAAAACTTCTTGACTTTGCAGTTAAGCTACAAGAATCTCAATCTGAAAGATCTCCATTGGGTGAATTAATTTACAATGAGCTGACTTTATCTATTCCGTATTTGCTAGTGAATGACCGTGAAAATTTTGACCTAAAAGAAAAATGTAAAAAGTTAATTGACATCTCCAGCAGTTTTGAGGTCAAGATGTCAAATGAGAAGGATTACTTGTATAAGCCAATTGATAATGGTCAGAACGTTACATGTACTGACATGGACGAGATTTTAAAGCAGGCCCCTGCTGCCACTGATGAATGTCTAGATGATTTATCACTTTTTTATGATATCTCCTCTATGGTTGACCCGCTAGTTAAGACAGTTTTAGAAGAAAAAGCCAAGACACTGGAGAAAACTGATGAGGAAGAACCTGCGCCTGATGCGGAACCAGCACCAGCATCAGAGACAGAGGCAGAGGCGGAAACTGAGGGTGAAGTACAAATAATTAAGCACAAAATTGGCGAATTTACTCTTCCTGCGTACGAAGTCCTAAGTAAGTATGAAGAATTGAATGATTTTGCTTCTGTTGGTGATAAACTTTGGAAGTATCCAAGGTATTTTATCAGTATATTTCCTAATGAAAATTCTAGGAAAGAGTTGGAATTCGAAACGCTTCCTAAAGTTACCTCTTACATTTCTATGATTTTGAATGACATTATTATTGACATTTTGACCAATTTAGAGTATAACAGAGTAACTGTTTCTAAACAACTGATTAACTTATCACGTTATTTCAATGAACAGATGTTCTCCAAGTCTAACTCCCCGCTAGATAAGTTGATGATTATCAATGATTTAAGCAAAGGGTTAGATTTTGATTTAGTTAAGAATCTTGAAGAAAGCGCTGATTTTGAGCCACATATTAAGAATCAAATGATTAATTCTGCAAGGAGAATTCAAGCTGAGTTCGAAGGCGGCTACAAATCCACATGGAAGATGGAAGAAGTTGTACTTGAGAATATAGTTAACCTGATTTTCCAGTTGCCTTTTATTGAATTACCCTTTGTTTATTTAGAATCATTGTTGAGTGATACATGTGGACGCGATTGGACATTAGTGAAGCGGTCACAGTTGCACTCTAATGAAAGTTTAGTTTTTTCCAAACTTGTTGGTGATTGCTATCGTTATTTCTACGATAACATAGAAAAACTAAAATTTGAAAACATTGTCAGGTTCATCAACTGGTTCTTATTTCAAATTAGTAATTTCAAGTTTGAATGGGAGTGGCAGGAGTGGATTAGTGACGTTATTCAATTGGGTGAGGAAAAAGTGTACACGCCCAAACTTTTTTTCATTAAAAATGTGATTCACAAGGAGATTTTGGTTACCAATTATAAATTTATCAAAGATAGAACGTTACCAGACGATTTCAAAAAATTTGCCAATTTGTCATTGAAGAGCAAGGAAGAGTTGATTGAGTATGATTCTAAGTTTTTCGGGGAGGAGTTTGCGAAAATGAACACCAGTAATCCATTTGAAGAAGTTGAAGAAGGTGATGGTATTGAGCTCAATGAGGAGATTATTGAAACCAATACAGATATGTATAAGCTATTCTCTCACTACCTATTCAATCATGACGAACATCCCTATAATACAATTTGCAGAGATATCTACATGAATTTGGAGAACGTTGACGAGTCTATTGATGCATTGATGGAACTATGTGATAAATTAAAGGAAAGTATTGAAAATGATCCTACCAGGATTGTAGAAAATAGTGACCAATACCTGATTACACTTGTTGTTCAATCTATCTGTTTGATTGGCTCCAGATCCTTCTCTGTTTTCGAGGAGAGTTTAAATAAGGTTTTCGGGGACAAGTTGACTGCGGCTATGGATAGAGTTTCAGATGCAGATAAGAAGCAATGGGTTATCGACGCCGTTTTGAGGATTTGGAATAGTGAGCCTAGAATCGGGTTTATGTTTATTGAGAGATTGTCATCATTTGGTACTTTGGATGAAGTTACAGTTATCAAATCTGTTTGGAATTGCAGTGAAAAGAAGATTTTACCGCTATGTGAAGTTTATGCGGACGAATTTTTGAACAGGATAATAGATTTTGCCGATGAGGATGATGATGAGGAGATTAAAGCCAAACAAAAGGAGTTGATCCAATTGTACTTTGAGCTTGCAGTTGAAAAATTGAATCGGTTTTTGGAAAACGTCGATAGCAGTAAGGTGAATCTAGAGTATTTACAAGGACTGGACGAGCAGAGTTCCGATTTTGACTGGGGGTTGAAGAACCTGATTGGATTAATCATGGGTAAGATTAGAAAGTACAGAAGTATGGATGTAGATTTTATCGGGGTGTTTGAAGGTGTCGATAATGCAGAGATGAAGGAGCAGTTTGTGAAAAGTTTGTAAATCGTGTGTATACGGAGATCGGGAACGCATGCTAATTCCGAGGCCGCGCCTTGAAAATTTATTTCGGTGTTACTGAGATGCGTTCTATTAATAGACTGCAGCTGAGCATTGATTCGGCCCGTTTTGTTGTGGTTTTGGATGTGTCTTGTGCATTTTCCTTACCTCTACTGGGGTTGTTTCTTGTGTGCAGTATCGGCTGAAGCAGATATAGCGTATATAGATTGCAGGCATTGACTTGAGTTTCCTCGAGGTTTTGATAGAGCAAAAGCAAGAGCATTGGAAAACTATCTTTGGAAGTGAGCCGCAGGCGAGACTTACAAATTACATCAAGACACATCCAAGCCAGAGAACAGGAAACGAAACCAGTGTCTGACAAACGGTATGTAGAGTATACTAACACGTATTTGTACGGACCAAGTGTGCAGACGACGGAGTCTGAGGAAGTCCTTCCAGCAGCAGCAGCAACAACAACAACAACAACAACAACAACAACAACAACAACAACATCTTCATCACCAACGCCACCGACGCCACCGACGCCTCCAGGTGCAAAAACGCCCCTGTGGGCCGCAGGAGATCTAGAACGCGAACAATCCACGCGTCGTTTTTTTTCTTTTCTTTCTTTTTTCGCGTGCGGGCTTCGTTTGGCAGATGCGCAGCGCAACGCAGCGTGTCGACGGTGCACACTGCAAACTGCACTGTGTTCTGGAGGTCCTGATCTGTCGGTGCTGGCCTGCGTTGTGTTTTATTGTTTCACCCTTCCTTCTTCCGTCGTTTTCTTTCGTTTATTTCCATCCTTTCTCCCCTTTTCCCCTTTTCCCCTTCCTTTCACACATCATCAACAGGCTCGGTAGAAGGATTGATCTGTTCACCCGATCCTCTGTTTTGTTTGTTCGTTCGTTGTTTGAAAACTTCTTTCCTCTATCTCCAATTTGTTGTTCAAATCAATTTTCAATCAATAAGTTAGTTCCATATCATATATTAAATTAATATCAAGTGACCGGAAGATAAACTTATTAATTTAACTGTTAGTATTGTTTTCTATTTCTTTCTTCGTTGTTTTATTGCACACTTTAATTGGATTTCACACTCTGATATCATCCGTTCATATACACACACACACAAACACTCTCACACTCAACCAAAACCAAACAGAATTTACTAACATTACACTTCATCCTCTTTTCTAGATGTCTTATAACGACAATTACGACCCAAACAGGGTTAACCAAGGCCAGTATGATCAGGGTCAATATGATCAACAGGGCGGTTACTATGATCAACAGGGCGGCTATTATGATGAAAATAATCAACACGTAGCTGGTTATGATCAATACAATAACGTGAATCCCAACCCCGATGATGCTGCCTATTACAATCAGCAGCAAGGCTACGATCAATATTCAAATGATGTAAATCAACAAGGTGGCTATTATGACCAACCAAATCATAACGATCCAGAATCTTATTCTGATTTCAGCTATGGCCCAGGTAATGCACCAGGTACCCCTTACGATGGTAATTATGGTGCAAATTACACTCCATCTCAAGTAAGTTTCAATGATCCAAGATCCTCCGGTGCTTCAACTCCTTATTATGGTGCTGGTATGTATGATCAAGGTATGATTGCCCTACCAACCGATCCTTATCCTGCTTGGACTGCTGACAGTGAGGCTCCTGTTACCATTGAACAAATCGAAGATGTTTTCATTGATCTATGTAACAAATTTGGTTTCCAAAGAGATTCCATGAGAAACATGTTTGACTATTTTATGGTTTTGCTAGATTCGAGATCTTCAAGAATGACTCCAGCCCAAGCTTTGTTATCTTTGCATTCCGATTATATCGGTGGTGACGCGGCAAATTATAAAAAATGGTACTTTGCTTGTCAAATGGATTTAGACGACACCGTTGGTTATAGTAACATCGATCTGGGTAAAATCAAAAAATCAAAGAAAAAGTCCAAAAAAAGTTTTTTCAAAAAGAAGAAGAAAGATCAAGACGAAAACCAAGAAATTGAAAACCCACAACAAGTTTTAAATGAAATTGAAGGTGATGATTCTCTGGAAGCAGCGGATTATAGATGGAAGGCTAGAATGAACCAATTGAGCTCGATTGAGAAAGTCAGAGATATTGCACTTTGGTTATTGATTTGGGGTGAAGCAAATCAAGTCAGGTTTACTCCAGAATGTATTTGTTTCATCTATAAATGTGCCTATGATTATCTATTATCTGATGCATGCAAAAACAGGGTTGATCCAATTCCTGAAGGTGATTATCTTAACAGAATCATTACTCCACTTTATCGCTTTTTGAGAGACCAAGTTTATGAAATTGTTGATGGCCGTTTCGTCAAAAGAGAAAAAGATCATAATAAGGTCATCGGTTACGATGATGTCAATCAATTGTTTTGGTATTCTCAAGGTTTAGCGAGAATGTACGTTGGTGAGACAAGGTTGATTGACTTACCGCAAGAAGAAAGATATTTCCAATTGGGTGAAATTGATTGGTCCTCAACATTTGTTAAAACATATAAAGAAGTTAGAACTTGGTTGCACGTTATCACCAATTTCAATCGTATTTGGGTTTTCCATATTTCAATTTATTGGATGTACTGTGCTTATAATTCACCAACCTTGTACACTCATAATTATGTTCAAGTCTTAGATAATCAACCATTGCCGTCATCTTCATGGGCTGCATGTGCATTGGGTGGTGCTGTTGCTTCAGGTATTAACATCTTGGCTACCCTGTTTGAATGGATGTTTGTCCCAAGATCGTGGGCAGGTGCACAACATTTATCAAGAAGATTACTATTCTTGTGTATCTTATTCGGTGTCAATATTGGTCCAATTATTTTTGTTTTTGCTTATGCCGGTTTAACTACTAAATCAACTGCTGCTTACGCCGTCTCCATTGTTATGTTTTTCTTTGCCGTTGCAACCGTGTGTTATTTGACGATTATGCCATTGGGTGGACTGTTTACATCTTACATGAAAGATTCTTCAAGAAGATATATTGCTCAACAGACCTTCACTGCATCATTTGCCCAGTTACATGGTCTTGACAGATATTTGTCTTACCTGGTTTGGGTTACAGTTTTTGCTGCTAAGTTTTCAGAATCATACTACTTTTTGATTTATTCCATCAAAGATCCAATCAAGGATTTATCAACAATGACTATGAGATGTCATGGTGAACAATGGTGGGGTGATAAACTGTGTAAACAACAGGCAAAGATTACTCTAGGTCTGATGTATGCTACCGATATGATTTTATTCTTCTTGGATACTTACATGTGGTATATTTTAGTTAATACCATTTTCTCAGTTGGTAGATCATTCTATTTGGGTATTTCCATTTTAACTCCATGGAGAAATATTTTCTCAAGATTACCTAAAAGAATTTATTCAAAGGTTTTAGCTACAAGTGATATGGAAATCAAATATAAACCTAAGGTTTTAGTCTCACAAGTTTGGAATGCAATTGTCATCTCAATGTACAGAGAACATTTGTTAGCTATTGATCATGTTCAAAAATTATTATATCATCAAGTTCCATCTGAGGTGGAAGGTAAACGTACGTTAAGAGCTCCTACATTCTTTGTTTCACAGGATGATAATAATTTTGAAACTGAGTATTTCCCTAAAGATTCTGAAGCTGAAAGACGTATTTCTTTCTTTGCACAATCATTGGCAACACCAATTCCTGAGCCATTACCTGTCGACAATATGCCAACTTTTACCGTTTTCACTCCACATTACTCTGAAAAGATTTTGCTTTCATTGAAGGAAATTATCAGAGAGGACGATCAATTTTCGAGAGTTACTTTGTTAGAATATTTGAAACAATTACATCCTGTTGAATGGGATTGTTTCGTCAAAGATACTAAGATTTTGGCTGAAGAAACTGTTGCATTTGACAATGAGAAGGATGACGATGTCAAACAAGAAATTGATGATTTACCATTCTATTGCATTGGTTTCAAATCTGCTGCTCCTGAATACACTTTAAGAACCAGAATTTGGGCTTCACTTAGATCACAAACTCTTTATAGAACTGTTTCAGGTTTTATGAATTATGCTAGAGCAATCAAGTTATTATATCGTGTTGAAAATCCAGAAATTGTGCAAATGTTTGGTGGTAATGCTGAAGGTTTGGAAAGAGAATTGGAAAGAATGGCAAGAAGAAAATTCAAATTTGTTATTTCCATGCAAAGATTGGCCAAATTTAAGAAGGAGGAATTGGAAAATGCCGAATTCTTGTTACGTGCTTACCCAGATTTACAAATTGCTTATTTGGACGAAGAACCTCCATTAGAAGAAGGTGGCGAGCCAAGAATTTATTCTGCCTTAATCGATGGTCATTGTGAGATTATGTCCAATGAAAGAAGAAGACCTAAGTTTAGAGTTCAAATTTCCGGTAATCCAATTTTGGGTGATGGTAAATCTGATAATCAAAATCATGCGCTTATTTTCACAAGAGGTGAATATTTACAATTGATTGATGCTAATCAAGATAACTACCTGGAAGAATGTTTGAAAATTAGATCTGTTTTAGCTGAGTTTGAAGAATTGAATGTTGAACACGTCAATCCTTATGCTCCATCATACTCAAAGGAATCCTCTAAGGTAGCTCATCCTGTTGCCATTGTCGGTGCTAGAGAATATATTTTCTCTGAAAACGCTGGTGTTTTGGGTGATATTGCAGCTGGTAAAGAACAAACTTTTGGTACATTATTCGCAAGAACTTTATCTCAAATTGGTGGTAAATTACATTATGGTCACCCTGATTTCTTAAATTCTGTCTTTATGTTGACAAGAGGTGGTGTTTCTAAGGCTCAAAAAGGTTTACATTTAAATGAAGATATTTATGCTGGTATGACTGCTCTTTGTAGAGGTGGTAGAATCAAGCATTGTGAATATTATCAATGTGGTAAAGGTAGAGATTTGGGTTTCGGTTCCATTTTGAACTTCACAACCAAGATTGGTGCTGGTATGGGTGAACAAATGTTATCAAGAGAATACTATTATTTAGGTACCCAATTACCACTGGATAGGTTCTTTTCATTCTATTATGCTCATTTAGGTTTCCATATTAACAATTTATTCATTTCGACTTCATTACAACTATTCATGTTGACATTAGTCAATATCAATGCATTAGCCCATGAATCTATTATTTGTCTTTACAATAAGAATCAACCAATCACTGATGTTAAATATCCGTTAGGTTGTTATAATCTGGTTCCGGCAATTGATTGGATCAGACGTTATACATTATCTATTTTCATTGTCTTCTTCATTTCTTTCGTTCCATTGCTGGTTCAAGAATTGATTGAAAGAGGTATTTGGAAGATGGCTTACAGATTTGCAAAACATATTTCATCATTATCACCATTATTCGAAGTCTTCGTTGCACAAGTTTACTCTACTTCATTAATTAATGATGTTTCAATTGGTGGTGCTAGATATATTGCAACTGGTAGAGGTTTTGCCACTTCAAGAATTCCATTCTCTGTCTTATACTCAAGATTTGCCGAAGGTACAATTTATGTTGGTGCAAGATGTGTCATTATGTTGTTATTCGGTACAATTGCACATTGGCAACCCGCATTATTATGGTTCTGGACAATTATCGTTGCATTGATGTTCTCACCATTTGTTTTCAATCCACATCAATTTTCTTGGGAAGATTACTTTATTGATTACAGAGATTATATCAGATGGCTGTCAAGAGGTAATACCAAATGGCACAGAAATTCATGGATTGGTTATGTTAGATTAGCAAGATCGAGAGTTACTGGTTTCAAAAGAAAAACAATTGGTGATGACTCTGAAAAAGCGGCTGGTGATTCGGTAAGAGCTCATAGAACAACTGTTTTAATGTCAGATACAATTCCATGTGCCATCTATACTGCTGGTTTATTTGTTGCATACACCTATATTAATGCGCAAACTGGTGTTCGTGATGCAAAACTCGTGAATTCGGTGCTAAGATTAATCATTTGTGCATTGGCTCCAATTGTTATTGATTGTGGTGTTTTATTCGGTTGTTTGGGATTTTCATGTTGTTCGGGTCCATTATTCGGCATGTGTTGTAAGAAGACTGGTTCGGTTATGGCTGGTATTGCACATGGTATTGCCGTCGTTATTCATATTGCCTTCTATGTTGTTATGTGGGTTCTCGAAGGTTTCCATTTTGCAAGAATGTTGCTTGGATTAATCACCATGATTTATTGTCAAAGATTAATTTTCAAATGTATCACTCTATTTGTTTTGACCAGAGAATTCAAGAACGATCACGCAAATGTTGCATTCTGGACAGGTAAATGGTACGGATCAGGTTTAGGTTTAGCCGCATGGACTCAACCATCCAGAGAATTCTGTGCAAAGATTATCGAATTATCGCATTTCTCCGGCGATTTTGTTTTGGGACATGTTTTATTATTCTGTCAATTCCCATTTGTTTGTATTCCAACCATCGATAGATGGCATTCAATGATGTTGTTCTGGTTAAAGCCAAATAGACAAATGAGACCACCGATTTATTCATTAAAGCAAGCAAGATTGAGAAAGAGAATGATTAAGAAATATTCAGTTTTATATTTCACAATTTTTGCGGTTTTCGTCGCACTAATTGCAGCACCAGCAGCTGTCGGATCAATCAAGACGGTTGATATCCATCCAACACAACAATTCCCTACATTTGCTGATGGTTTATTCCAACCAAGACATCAAGATAATAATGATACAGGTTTCGGATCAGGATCGTATCATCCACACTGGACCACAAAGACTTCATTAATTTCATTCTCCACCAAGAAATAGATTATTTGAATTCAAACACTTATCATATTATCATGCAAATGTCATACTTACTGTTATATTATTAATCATTCAAGAGGTACCATGGATGTATTTCTTTTTATCAGAAAAATATTTGTCTTATTTTTTGGCAAATAGTTTTTTTCATACTTGTGTTTTTATAGTTTATCCCTTGTCCCTTTATTATAACTTGTCTTCATTTTTTTAACATCTTGACCAGCCTTTTTTTTCCCTACATTATATAAATATCTATAACAATTAAACTAGTTAACTATTCATTTTTAGCAGCATCTGGTGTTTGGAAGCGCCGGCTTGTTTCATGAACGTACATACATTTTCAACGAAAGATGAAAAAATCAGCAGCTGACTTAGAGAATCAAAAAGCGTTTGAATGAAGACAGTGGTTTATTTACACAATTTGTGGAAGAGACCATGGCAATTCAATGAATGGCATTGGAAGGGCCAGTGGTCCAATGGCCCAACAAGTAGTGTCAAATTGCAGCCAGGTCTACTGGACGCCTCCAATCCAGGATTGTAGCAAAGGAGATATCGAGGGAACAAATTAAGCAAACTTAGTAAATATATTTTTAACTAGGTATAAAGAAAAGAAACTACGAAAAGCTCAGTGGTGGAACAATCTAATTGGATTTTCAACGTACACGACATCGTGAGCATCAGCGGCATCGAAGACGGCTCTGTCCATGACGGAACCTGAAGGAGCGGCAATGTACTTGACACCGGATCTGACGGCTCTGTAAACGTTATCAGGGAATGGGAAGAAGGCATCGGAGGATAAAGCAACGTCCTTCAATTGATCCAACCATTCTCTTCTTTCCTTTAGTGTCAATGGAGTTGGGATCTCGACAAACTTGGACTCGTACTCTGATTTTTCCGGTTCGCTTGTTGGGATCTGGTTGGAGACGTAGAGATCGATGGCGTTGGATTTCTCTGGTTTCTTGACACCCTTGGCCCATTGGAAGCCCAAGACACGAGGATGTTGTCTCAACCACCAGTTATCTGCCTTGTCTCCGGCTAATCTGGTACAGTGGATTCTGGATTGTTGACCTGCACCCAAACCGATAACCATACCGTTCTTAGCATAGCAGACGGAGTTTGATTGGGTGTACTTGAGGGCAATGGTGGCAACGGTCAAGTCGATTGCTGCTTGTTCGGTCAAGTCGGTGTTTTTGGAAACAAATTCCTTGAAAGTTGAGGAGTTGAAGATGGCGTCGTTTCTCTTCTGTTCGAGTGTTATACCGTAGACTTGTCTCTTTTCGATTGAGGTTGGGTTGTAGTTTGGATCGATTTGCAAGACACAGTACTTACCCTTCTTTTTAGCCTTCAATAATTCTAAAGCTTCAGGTTTGTAACCTGGAGCAATGACACCATCCGAGACTTCTTTGGAGATTATCTGAGCGGTTGGCAAATCGACAATGTTTGAAAGAGCAATGAAATCACCGAATGATGACATTCTGTCGGCACCTCTGGCTCTTGCATAGGCGTTGGCCAATGGTGACAAGTTTTCAATGGAATCAACCATGTAGATTTTCTTTTCAACGTCTGAAAGTGGTAAACCGACGGCAGCACCCGCTGGGGAGACGTGTTTGAAAGATGCAGCAGCAGGTAAGTTCAATGAGGCAGATAGTTCTTTAACTAGGGGCCATGAATTGAGGGCGTCCAACAAGTTGATGTAACCTGGGGAACCGGATAGGACCTTGAATGGTAATTCACCCTCGGTGACGAAGGCTTGAGCAGGCTTTTGGTGTGGGTTGGCACCGTATCTCAATGGGAGTTGGGCCTTACCTTCGGAATACTTCTTTCTGAAGAAATCTGAAATGGCGGTGTCGTAATCGGCGGTGTGTTCGAAAGCCTTCAATGCCAAGTTTTGTCTCAAGGCGGTGGTGATTTCACCGTTACCATTTTTATTCAGTTCTTCCAGAACTACGGGATAGTCCTTTGGATCCGATAGGATGGCGACTCTTGAATGGTTTTTCGCAGCAGCTCTTAGGAGGGTGACACCACCGATATCGATTTCTTCGACGGCTTCAGGAATGGTGACGTTGATTTGCGCAACGGTTTCCTTGAATGGGTATAGGTTGCAGACGACGTAATCGACTTTTTCAATGTGTTGATCCTTTAGATCCTTTTCATCGGATTCGATGTTTCTGGCCAAGATACCACCGTGAACGGCAGGATGCAAGGTCTTGACTCTACCACCTAGCATTTCAGGGGCGTGGGTGATTGATTCGACATCGTCGACTGGGAAGCCGGATTCTCTCAATAATTTGGCGGTACCACCAGAGGCCAAGAGTCTGACGTTAGCGGCGACGAGACCCTTGGCCAAGTCCAAAAGACCAGTTTTGTCGTAGACAGAAAGGATTGCAGTTTTCTTGTATTCTGACATTGTTATTTGAATGCGATTGAGGGGTGGAGAGAAGAAAAGTGGAAGAAAGGTGGGGGGGGAGAAAGGTGCAGAGCCAAGGGAATATTTAAGCAGAATGAAAATGCAGGAGTCATGAAGCTAATTAAATTGGAACTCAATTGAAAAAAAAAAAAAAAAAAAAAAATTAAATGGAAAAAAAAAAGCCACAAGAAATTGGAAAAGTTGAAAAGTTGAAAAGTTGAAAAGTTGGAGAAGTCATTGAAGATTCTGGTGAAGACAACAACAACAATCAGTTGTTTGGGTGACTTTCAGAAGATAATGCACTGGAGTACGTGGTACCGCAGAGCAGTGGGGGCGGGGAATGGCATGCCGTGTAATAAACGCTAGTGTAGTTGCAAGTTATACAAAGAGTTACACAAATCTTTAGAAAAAAAAAAAAAAAAGAGAAAAAAAAGGTAAGAAAGAAAGAGAAAACAGGCTGTTAAGAGACCTATTTTCTGTATCTCCACAAGGAAAGAGTGTTGTGCTTCTTCCAGGTGTGTCTTCTACCCTTGGAGGTGTTGTTGTACAAGTGACCCTTGTTGATACCTCTGGATTGTCTACCAGCAGCAGTCAAACCTCTGTTTTCTCTGTGCTTGTGAACTGGGTTAGCGATCCAGTTGTAGCTGGCATCGTTTCTGATGGCATTGTGGGATGGGTCGACCAAGATGACTTCGTAGTACTTGTAGGTGGAATCTTCGTTGATCCAGTATGAGTTCAAGACTCTCAAGTTGGAAGCTTTTCTACCGACTCTTTCTTCAGCAGTGACTCTCAAAGATTTTTGGTACTTCAAGTGGTTGACACCCTGGTTGGTTGGCTTACCGTAAGTGGCACCCTTTGGAACAGGTCTCTTTCTGTTACCTCTTCTGACTCTGACTCTGTAGATGACAAAACCTTGCTTGGCCTTGTAACCTAACTTTCTAGCCTTTTCTGGTCTAGAAGGTCTGGTAGCTCTGTGGATGACGTGTTTTTGTCTGTATTCCCAACATCTGACTCTTAATAAGAATCTCATGACATCGGATTGCTTCTTTCTTTGAAGCTCTTCCATATACTTGTAAGCACCCATCTTGTTGTTTTAGTTTTGGTTTGGTTTTGTTTGGTTTGACTAAGCCAGAAAGGGGGGAAAGAAAGAAGAAGCAGTGGAAAAGTGTCTAAACCAACGACGGAAACAGAATTGAAAAATTAATTGGACGCCGAAACGACACAAAAAAAACGTCCAGTGAAAAAAAAAAAAGGGCAACGCACACCAAAAACGCCAAAACGGGAAACCCTCTGTGTGCGCACGTGACCTGACGCGGCCAACGCCGAAAACCCAAAAAATGACCCGATTTCTCTTCTACAGCGGCATGGCAGAAGATGGGTCCGTTGTGGTTTGATATGTTGTTCAAGTAGCAACGTTCTTTGTTGTATGTCATGATCTGCCTGTTCACAACAGTCTCCTGGTGTTTCTCACAATGACCTTCCTGTACGTGTCCTGATCCGATCCCACAGAACAACCCCCCAACACGCCAAGCCGCCGGCTGCCAAACGCGTAAGACGGGCCGAGCCGGACTCTGCTCCGGGGTTTTGTCGTGTCCGTGTTTTGCGCATCCACACCACACGATGATCCCCCTACTGCTTCGCCAAACACTGTTTCCACTGTCCTTTCCTCTGCCGAATACTAACACACAGCAACCGTTGTCCGTGGCAAGAACCTGCACCAGCACCGGCAGTCTCAGCAGCAATCCAAGCCGCCAATGCGTCGCCGTCGCGTCGCCGTCGCAAAGCGCATCACGTGCAGTTTCCTGCGCGCCGAGATAAGAGAAGCAAAGAAAGATAAGAAAAGATAAGAAAAGATAAGAAAAGAAAAGAAAAGAAAATAGAAGAAAGAACACAATCAAACAGGAAAAACCTGTGGTCTGTGGCCTGTCCTGGCTTGCTCTCTTTCCTTCTTCTCCCACCTCTCTTCTCCTGCCTCTGCTGGATTGCCTGCTTTCCTCCCTCCACTTCCACGACCTCACGCTTCTCCTGCAGAACTGATCTGAAAAATAAGACTCTTCATTTGACCAAGTCCGATAAGGAAAAGCACAAATCCAAGTCCAAATCCAAATCTAAATCCAAATCCAAGCCAAAGCCAAGCTTGAAACCAGCATCAACCTCGACGTCCACAAACGCAGCTAGCTCTTCCATCTCAAACAGATCCTCCCTACTCTCTTCAGACTCCAGTACACGCTCTTCCTCCGTTTCCATACACTCCCACTCTACTGACCGCTCCCCCGCAAGTGTATCCCCCTCCTCTGACTCAATACACATAGTCACCAGCCCACTCACACCATCCGACAATCCAGTCGCCTCCGTCCCTTTACAACCACGTAACAACGACACCTTCGTTACAATCTTCAATAACCAAACCACGAATACAATACTATCCAATACAGAAGAACCATCTGTTTCCTTCAACACAATGCCAGACTCAAGCCCAAATCCAGAGCAAGTCTCCACCCCCACCCCACCTTCTTCAAACCCAACTTTTTTCCAAAAAATTAAAGACATGCTACTCTCCTCTTACGCTTACACCTATCAGTACCTGTTGTCTTTTTACAAGTCCTCCCATTCCATCCTCTCCACCTACTCATCCAAAGCAGTCGCCCTCACAAACCACTATTATTCCTCCTTGACAACCAAATTATCCAATCACCCCTTGCTCACCTACAACTCTCTATACGTCACGTCCTGCGCATTGCTGGGCTCTGCTGCTTTCTTCTACCATAAACACTACCTGACAAAGAGGATTTGCACAGATTGCCATCACTCAAATAGTGCTTTGCACATTGCTGCCTCAGTTGGGGTTTGCCTCGCAGTCATGGGGGTGGGTGATTACCTCTATTTGAAGAAAGACTCAAAAAAGCGTTGATTTGTTCCCTTTAGCTTTTTCTCTTTGGGTCTTTTTTTTATTATACATGCACATGCAACACCCACCTGTCGTTTTATATTTTTGGGTATACCATATTTTACTTCCTTCTTATTTTGCAAATTTTACTTTCCAGACTTTACTTTTCAAATTTTTTCACCCTCCAAACTTTACTTTCCAAACTTTACTTTTCAAACTTTTCTTTATAAACTTTAATTTTATTTTATACACTCTCTCAGCTTCTTTTTTATTCTACCCCTTCATACACTCTCCAAACGTCCGTGCAACCTCACTCCTCCTCAGCGTCCAATCCTCGTTGCCTCTCCCTCAATATCTCATCGATGCTCATTCCATCCTCCCTGGCATCACCACCACTTCTATTCCGGAAAAAATTCTTATAGTTCCGGTTTGACAGTTCATCAACGTCTCCGCCATTCTTGCGGATCCTCACAATCTTACCACTAGGCAGCATCTCTTCCGAGTATAAATCGTTGGAGTTTACTTTCACCAGGGCAGGAGCATCCGGTGGCAGCTCACTGGGGTTGATCATCGTGCCCTTGCGTTTCCTCATCTGTGTAAACTCGCTTGGATGAATCGATCCCTTCTTCATAAACGACCTGAATTTGTAAATGTATCTCCTATATCCGCCTTCATCATCCCCACCGGCCTCCTCTCCTGCTTCGCCCTCCTTGATCTGCGAATCGTGCAACCACATCCAGCCCTGCTTCAGCTCGTAGAACGAATTCACCTCAAGTTGCTTCTCAATGGCCGGATCCTTCTCCAACCTCTGAAACACCTCCGTGTCCGTCTTATGGTAACTGATAGAGACAAACTCAAAGATGAAATCAATCCAGATACCCAACACAACCAATATCAGCAGCGTCGCCCAGAACGTGGGATCCCGTCCAAATTCTTCAAACAACCCGTGTTGCACATAGAAAATCGTGTTAATCTTGCTTCGGTACAACCAAACCAACAGCATACACCAAACTATCCACCCGACAACGGAAATGGTCCATGAAATAAGAGAAACCTTCGTTATCGTGTGCATCTCAATGATGTTCAACTTCGTGTTGATGAGCACAATGAGCACCGTAAACAGAATCACACCTAACGGATACGTCGTATTATCAATCAGGGCAGGGAACCCATAGATGAACCAGAGAATGAAACACAATGACACAGATTGCGTCGTCGCCAAAATGACCCATTTCGTGAAAACGACAAGATTGAAGGTTTCGTTGTTCACACCCTTGCTGTATAATTCCGGGATGGATATCAATGTCGACTCTTTCAAATCTTTGTCATACATTCCAATACATAACACCGGCAGTGACGTGAATAGCGTATTGAACATGGATAGCGACCACGGTTCGTATAATGATGACCCGGTAAATAACGTATACCTTTGATACAATAGCTGAGTAAGATAAAACAAAAGTTCCTTGTAAAACGTACAAAGAACAAATTTAGATGTCCTGATATAGTTGTACCTTCCATGAACCAGTAATAGTTTCAACAAAAATCTGAATTGGGCAATAGAATAATCCGATGTCCGTGCTGCCTGTAATCCTTCTTTACCGGTGATACCAACACCAACGTCTGCACTTTGAATCATCGCAATGTCATTGGCACCATCTCCAATGGCTAAAGTAACCTTACTCTTGTCCAAGTCTCTGACTTTACTCACCATTGTAGCCTTTTGTGAAGGTGACGCACGACAACAAATGACGGAATTACATTTCACACACAATGAAATGAATAATGACATGGTCGTTACATCATTCTCAACGTCCGTTAATGTTGATCCATCGATCACAACAACACAATGCGCAACATTTCCTTCATCAATCTCAATTTCAGTGGCCGTGATGATTGATGTCAGTCTGTCAATTGTATTCCCATCGCCTTCATTGCTCAAAATGATAACGGTCGAATAGTCTTTGATTAGTTTGCAGGAATAGCCAATATTGATTGCAGTTTCCCTCTTATCACCAGTTAACATCCACATTTTAATACCTGCACGTCTTAACTTTTCAATTGCTTCAGGAACGCCATCTTGCAACTTGTCCTCAATGGCAGTACACCCCAACAACTGTAAATTTTCTTCAAGTTCTTTACCAACCTGCTCGATTTTTTCCGATCTATTAACCAACGAAGTTTTGGCATCAGCGTATCTAAGACTCCATTCGTCGTACACAGACGCATCCAATTCTCTGTACGAATATAACAAAGTTCTCAAACCATCGGATGAAAATTCATCAATATGTTGAAGTGTCTTTTCAATTATGAATTTATCGCTAGAGATCAAATTAGCTGGGGGGATATACTGATCTTTGGATAATTTGTACCTTTTCCTACTATCGAACTCAATTGATTTTTTAGACTCTTTGAAAATCTCTCTAGGTTCATCGGCTTCCAAAATGGAGTTAATATTATCATAATTTTCATTATTTCTACTCAAGATATTACTTGTAATTGATGAAAAGGAATTCTTGGGACTGCCGTTTGCACTTCGGGTGTTTTCAATTGACTTCCTGCTGTTTAAAATATATTCAGCTTCGGCCCTCCTTCTTTCACTCACTGACCTATTCAACTCTTTCTGTTTACCAAGGACAATATCGGGATCAGATAATCTTTCCATGATGATGTTATCTGCCCCCTTACATAAAAGAATAATCTTATCGTCAGGAAATTTCACAATTACTGACATTCTCTTTCTCGAGGATGTAAACTCAATAACGTCTAAAACTTCATATTTGGTAAACACGGGGTCTTTTTCAAACCCATTGGGATAGGTTTTCAGTGTCAAGATTTTCTGCTTTTTGTCGAACAATATGAACCCCATATCGCATGCTGCTTGAACTAATGCCAATTCATCCGGTGACGCTGCTTGATATTCAATTTTTTCATCTTCATCCGCATATTTGGCAACAACGTCATCCTCATCAAATGGATTCAGTGAAGTGTTGATACTATTCGATTGGTTTGCTTCCATCGTAGGTGCTGCATCCAATGAATCAACTGAGTCCCGCTCTTCACTTTGAATTCTTCTTGGTAAACATGTGTGACATAGCGCTATTGAAAGTAAAAAAAAGGTAGATTTTTGGGCGAATAAAGAATTTGGATTGTTCTGAATATATTGTATGAATTCAACAGATGATTTGATTTCGGGGTGCTGACTATTCTCATGCTCTATTTTTTGATTAATTTCCCTATTGTTTCTATTTGTCAATGACGCCATACTAGGTCTACCTGCAGTTAGAATCGCACCAGGTTTCTCCTCGTTATTTGAGAACACATCAGAAAAATCGTCCGGATCGTCAATTTCAGGATCTTTAGCAACAATCAAATCAATATCGTGAATCCATGGAACACCACAGACAGAAAATTTTCTGAAAATCATAACATTGTCCGTCAATGTACCTGTTTTATCCGAGAAAATATAACTAACTTGTCCTAATTCTTCTAAAATTGTAGCGGTACGTGCCTCTGCTGGTGTGTCTGATTGTAGATGGTACATATCAATATCCCATTGGAGCAATAGCATTTGCACGGCTTTGATGATTTCCATTGTGACGTATAATGAGAGTGGAATCATGGTATTGAACATGATAATAAATCCCATGATTGTTGGTGCAACTCCGACATCGGCGCCTGCTATGTACCAATTTACATCTCTGAATCTTTTGTAGAACAATCTTTCAGCCATTAAACTAAAACATGAAAGTGATAAAACAATTAAAACCATAAACGCAACAATCATGTTAATTTTTCTCTGTAACTTGGGAGCTTTAATTCTCGGATTTTTGATTGCATTCATTCTAATTTTGGTTTCTTCACCAGTGAAAACAACTATACCCAAACAACTTTCTGTGTTTCTGACAATTGAGCCTCTATAAATTATATTATCTGGACCTAGCGGGAAAGTATTCATTTCTTGAGTATTTGAGTCTGGTATATCTAAGGAACCTTCAAAATTGTATAAATCTAAATTTGGATCTTCAGACAACACAGTTGCCGATATATTAAACAAATTGTTTGCCCTATTCACTTTTTTATGCAATTCAATGTTTGGAATTTTTGATTTCAAATTGGTTTCACCATCTAACGCCATTGTTTCAATGAAGGTTTCACCAATATCATTTGTGCTTGTTAGTAAAACTAAATCTGCAGGGACCCAATCATCAGACTCCAATTTGATAATCTCACCGACTTTCAAATTTTTCCATTTCTTCTTTGTGGTGGATATACCCAATCCACTTAACAACTGTTCATTGTTAAAGGAATTTAATTCATCGGCTCTATTCTCCAATTCCATATCATCCTCAAAATTGAAATCAAACGATTGACCACTTGGTCTCAGACGGGAAAAGGATGTTGTACTTTTACTGAATCTCATATCGGATTCAAATAACGCATTTGGAGACTCGGTCTCCTTCAATACCTTGACAGTTCTATTATTTTCCAGCTTATCTAGCTTATGTCTTCGGATATCATCCCAGGCCTCACGTAACATTGAAATTGAAATAAAAATCGATAGGGGTATAATTGTCGTACTTGTACCTGTTGTTGACCAGGATGGGATCAATTGAAGAATGGCAACTAATAAGAAATAGCAGTTAGCTAGTTTGGAGAATTGTGCCAATAGCTGTCTTGGCAAAAAACTGATGAAAGTGTATCTCGAGGATGTAATGAGATTATTTACGTATGGTAACTTATTTCTTTCATCAAGCAACAAGGTCTCATGCTTCTTATTTTTAACTGTTGGAAATTCGGTATTTGAAATGTTTATGGACACAGGTATCTGTCTACCGCCAACTGAAGGCGGCTGAGGCCTCGCCCCCGTTAGCAGTTGGACCAGCTTTCTCAACAACCCCCAAGATTTGACTTCGGTTATTGTATTTGATAGTTTTTTCTTCCTGCTGGAATTGTTATAGCCAATTGAATCCTCATAGTTATCAACTAAACGTATTTTATTGTGTTTACTATTTAAAGTAAAGTCACTCAAGGGCAGTATGTCGTCGCCAATATCCAAGATGGATTCATTTGTAAGCAGTGTATTGAACCTATTATTGGATTGTTCATTATTTCTGACAAAACTTAAATCATTGGGGTTATATGTGTTACCAACCGCCATAAGTTCGATATCCTCGGAGGGAGCCTGCTGGAATCGCACATTTTGGCTTGAAGGGCGGGACAACAACTCGATATTTCCATCTGTGTTGTTAAAATCATTTGAATTATTGTCAACAATGATATTTTGTGGGGTATCTAGGAAATTTTCAGCTTGTTGATGCATGGTTTTGTTTAGTATTTGCGTTCTCAGACTGTAGCCACGGTTTCTCGTCTTAATAGACTGAGGAGGTTTTGTGGGAGATATTGTTTTGGAATCATTTCGACGAGGTGATGCGGACGTCGACTTTCTATAAGCGTTGTCCAGAGTTTCGTATTCGGGTTGATGTTTTGTTTCGTAGTCATCGTACTGGTCGTCGCTGAAATCCTCTTCCTCGAGTCTGTTTGGCTCGATATAAAAGGGATTGTACGAGTCGGTGGACTTGTTGCCCTTGGTCGCCGGCATATCGTGCAGAGTGGCTGGTCCCAGGAAGCAATGCAACCAGAAGATGGATGAGCCAAGAGCAGCTGATAGAGATAGTGGAAAAGACGGTTTCCGTGGAAAACCAGGCGTGCGCCCCCATCTGTGCACCGTTTTGCCTTTCTGTGCTGTTTTTTTGCTTTCTGGCGACGTGGGCAGACGGTTCAAACTGTTGCACTTGCAGTTGCACTTGCAGTTGCACTTGTTGAGCTTCCGTCTCTGCCTCCATTAGGATCACCACGACCACCAGTGTGCCGGAGTACCCACAATGTCTTTGCTCAGCAAAAGCCAGCTTTTTTTCTTCAAAAACCCATCCATCCTGAGTGGTGGGTTGAAACGTTCTTTTCAGATTGCAAAATCAAGATCAGCTCTGAGTGCTGCGTCAGATGCAACCAAGGGCACTAGATCTACTTATCTCTCATCACTTAAGTCCCTGGTATCTTCCAAATCGTATTCCACCGTTTCTGCGAAAACTTCAATGACAAATCATCCCAAGCTCATTGGTCAGTTAAGATCATTTTCCACGTCTTTGAGAAATCAAACTGCAGCCGCCGCCGCCGCCGCCGCCGCCACTCCCTCTCCTGGGGCATCGTTACCAAAGGGTAGCTGGCCCGCCAATTCACATAAATCCGTTGGTTATCTATGCATTGGTTCATCAATTTTAGTCTTTGCAATTGTCATCTTAGGTGGATTAACCAGATTGACGGAATCGGGCTTATCAATTACAGAATGGAAACCTGTTACGGGCGCAATACCACCACTAAGTGAGGAGGATTGGATGGCGGAATTTGAAAAATACAAAGAATCGCCAGAATTCAAACAATTGAACTCCCATATGGATTTGGAAGACTTCAAGTTCATTTACTCAATGGAATGGTCCCACAGGTTGTTGGGTAGAATCATTGGTATGGTTTTCGTGTTGCCAACGCTGTATTTGATTGCTAGAAAGAGAGTTTCGCTGAAGACTTCTGCCAAGCTTCTGGGCATTTGCGGATTAATTGGATTACAAGGTGCCATCGGTTGGTGGATGGTATATTCGGGCATTGACACAGATCTGCTAGAAGAGAGACGTTCTAAACCAACTGTTTCTCAATATAGGTTGGCAGCGCATTTGGGGGCAGCGTTTTTAGTGTATTGTGCAATGATTTCCACTGGTTTTAGCGTTTTACGAAACCAAGGGATTATGAAACATCCTGAAGAATACGCCAAATATTTCCAGCAAATCCAATCTAAATCATTGTCTAAATTCAGGTTTTTCTCCAAAGGTTTGTTTGGCCTGGTTTTTTTGACTGCAATGTCGGGTGCGTTCGTTGCAGGCCTTGATGCAGGCTTGATTTACAACACTTTCCCTCACATGGGTGAAAATTGGATCCCATCGAGCAATGAATTGTTCGACCCAGTCTATGCCAAAGTGAAGGATCAGTCCGATTTGATTTGGAGAAACATGCTAGAAAACCAAGCAACTGTTCAACTCGAGCACAGAATTCTAGCAACCGCTACAGCCATCTCAGTTTTTGCTCTTCACATGTATTCCCACAAAATCAAAACAATCATCCCACGTCCTGCGTACAAATGGTTAAACATTAGCATGGGGGCCGTTACATTACAATACATTCTTGGTATGTGCACATTGCTATACCTCGTGCCAACGGACTTGGGTGCAGCGCATCAAGCAGGTGCGTTGACCTTGTTAACCTGCACCTTGTTGTTGGTCAACAACTTGAAGAAACCAAGCAGGGCCAACATGCTGCTTCTGAAGAAGTTCCTTGAGGAGAACGCCAAGAAGGCCGGCAAACCATGACCGATAGAACCCGTATATAAATTAAAACCTGTACATACAAATAGAAACCATAAACTAGAAATTTGCTCCAGTTTCGCACCGTTTTCGGTGAACATGAATCGATTGGTTCTCGTGGTGACCTGTTGCCAGAACTGTCCGTGGTGGTTACTGTTCTGGCTGCATTCAGAAGACAGTGGAGATTACAGGATGCTTTTCTTTTCCTTCTTCAAAACCCTCGTGGACAAAGAGGTAAGTGCTCAATCGGTTGCTATCGTTTGCCATTTCAGCATACTAACATTAACACACTTTTTTTTTTCTCTTTCAGATTACAGTCGAATTGAAGAACGAAGTCACCGTTACGGGAACATTGAAGTCCGTTGACCAGTTCCTCAACCTCAAGCTTGACAACATCAAGGTGGACACTGAAAAGTTCCCACACTTCATTGCCGTCAAAAATTTGTTCTTCAGAGGTACAAATATAAGATATATTCATTTAAACCCGTCCACGGTTGACACAAACCTTCTACAGGACGCAAGTAGAAGAGAGGCCATGGCCAGTGCAGGTGAAAAAATAGCCGGCAGATAAACA
Source organism: Pichia gijzeniarum (assembly GCA_030556995.1). Lineage (NCBI taxonomy): Eukaryota > Fungi > Ascomycota > Pichiomycetes > Pichiales > Pichiaceae > Pichia > Pichia gijzeniarum. The sequence continues at coordinate 141,877 of JAKTVB010000006.1, forward strand.
TTGTCCTACGTATAATTAACATGTACTATAAGTATTGCGATGGGTCAAAAGCAATGTATATTAATGAGAGTCTTATATAGTTCAATACAACCAAATATATATACACCATGTGTATTTATGCATTATTAACCTCCTGTACTATCCTTGATAGAGAATTTTTGGACACTGTGCTCTTTTATGTCCCTTTTCGTTGCAATACGAACACGACATTTTCTTTTTCCTGTTCCCGGGCTTAGCTGCTGGTACTTCGTAGGAACGATTTCGTACCTCTTGCGACGTCACATGCGATGCCAATGTGGGTTTTACAATCTTTTTGGGAATCAGAATGTATTCGTTATCTGAAGTTTGAAGTTGTGTTTCACGTAGTTTATCCACTAACTCTGTGTCCCATATTGCTCCATCTTGCATAGAAGCGTCTAGTACACCATGCAAACAAGTGATATATCCGTTCAGTACACTTAGACGATCCGTGTAGTTCTTTTCTATTGAATCCATCTCTTTAGTTTTCAACGATACAATAAGGGCTAATTCTGTGATTTTGTCATTCAATTCCTTAATTTGCAGTTCAAGGTCTGACTTCGACATGTTGGGTATCTGTCTTCGTTGGTGTAGTAACGTACGTGAGCTGTTCGGTGCAGATCATTAAAGAGTTCACGTAAACTGCACAGAAAATTTTCGTGAAATTGTTAATTATCTATGGACTGCAGCCTCCTTTGTCGTGTTTTGTCTGCAGATCCGTACACAACCAATGGGGGGTTCGGGCGGCACAAAACGACATAGAGATTTATCTGGAGATAGCTCCAGTCCAGCGGGTTCTGGAAATCATGATGGTTCTGGAAATGGTACTATTTTATCAGATGCTGTCTCAGATCAAGTTCAGATCGAATCTCGGAAACACAAAAGCAGGAAACCCAAGCAAAGTCGGAGGAAGAAACAAAAACCCAATATATATAATTCATCTAACTTAGAGGTCCTTTCAGGGGGGCAGCTCAAATTCAATAAGGGGGTAGACTCGAAATTCGATAGTATTAAAGTCGATAATTCAGTTGTGCCCAAATTAAAGCCAGAATATGAAGCTATGGGCAAATACAAGCAACCGACGGGTATTACCCAAGCACATTACAAGTCACCTGATGAGATACTTACTGCCGATTACAATTTCGAAGCTAGTGAATTGGTTTATTTAAGCAGACAGGATATCAAGAAATACACTAAAGTGGATTTACCCGATGAGGATATCACCAATGCCATACACTATTATGTTGCGCATCGAATAAAGAGTAAACTCCAACTATCTGATGAACAGTTTGATAATGATTACAGCCAATTCTTAGACGGGAGTGCGTTATTGGCATTAAGCTCCTTAGTTACAAAATGGGTCGAAGATTGCGCCTCAGGATCTACGTTCAAGGCGTACATGGAGAAAGTGAAGGTTGAGGGTGATGATAAATTGAGCAGTATTGATGAATTTATCAGACTTTATGATGAAGATAGTGATGATAGTGACTCCGATGGGGATGGTGAAAGTGGTGACCAATTTTCGGGAGACAAAGGAGAAACCGAATCTGGAAATTCACGTCGAAGCGAATCGTACTCGAGTTCTGATGACAGTGATAACTTTTCAGAGGAGATTGCACCGATCCGAATAGGATAGTATTTTGTAGTTTATGTCGTAGTAATGTAGAAACAGTTAGTAGCAATTGCGCATTGAAAAATTTTCAAAATTGTCAATTTTTTTTTTAGATTCATGTCAATGTGCTCCAGCCCAGTGGATGTTATATACAAGCTCTTCCATACGTGTCGGATCCATTGTTTCAAGAGCAGTAATACAGAAATAGCAAAAATGGGAAAACAGGGCAGAAGAGGAAGAGGCAACGGCAATAAGCTGGGCAAGAGAGACGACAGACAACAGTCTTGGAACCAAGTCAAACAGGAGAATGAAGCTTGGGAGAGATTTTACAAGGAACAAGATCTAATTCCTAACGGCGATTTTGATCTCTTTAAGAAAACGTGTCAAGAAACACTACCACTCACGTTCAGAGTTACCGGATCGAGAAAACATGCCAAGGTCATTTCCAATTTGTTCCAGAACAGAGTCATGCCATTGTTGGAAAACATCAAGGGCGAAGGTGTTGAAAACTATAAGAAACCTTTTGCATTACCATGGTATCCTGATAATTTGGCGTATCAAATTGATTTGCCCAAGCAAGTTATCAAAAAGGTCCCTGAGTATGCCAAAGTTCAAAAATTTTTGATGGTTGAAAATGAAGTCGGTAATATTTCAAGACAAGAAGCAGTTTCCATGATTCCACCATTAGTTTTGGACGTTGAACCACATCATTTTGTCTTGGACATGTGCGCAGCACCGGGTTCCAAAACTGCACAATTGATCGAATCATTGCACACTTTCAAGGATTCGAACGATGATGCACAACAGCCTACTGGGTTTGTCATGGCTAATGATTCGGATTACAGAAGATCATATATGTTGGTTCATCAAATCAAGAGATTGAATTCGGCCAGTGTGATCGTCGTCAACCATGATGCTCAGATGTTCCCAAAGATGAGGTTAGAAGAGAATGGGCCCTACACTAAGTTCGATAGAATTTTGTGTGATGTTCCTTGTTCCGGTGATGCCACAATGAGAAAGAATATTTTGGTTTGGAAAGAGTGGCGATTTGGTAATGCCTTGGGATTGCATCCTCTGCAACTTAATATTCTTAAAAGAGGTTTACAATTATTGAAGCCTGGTGGTAGATTAGTTTATTCGACATGTTCATTGAACCCGATTGAAAATGAAGCAGTGGTGGCCAGTGCGTTGAAAATTTGGGGTGGTAAGGTCAAGTTAGTTGAATCATCGGATAGATTGCCTGGATTGGTCAGACACGAAGGTGTTTCAAATTGGAAAGTGTTCGGCAAAGACGGTGAAGAAAAGAGTATTGAAGATGTAAGTACTGATGCCAACAACAAACTACCAGCAAGTGTTTTCCCACCAATTGAAGAGGAAGCAAAGGATTTGCATTTGGAACGTTGTATGAGAGTCTATCCGCAAGACCAAAACACGGGTGGATTTTTCATCACGGTTTTCGAAAAGGAAGAGGAAGAAGTTGTCAACGAGGACAACAAAAGAGAGGCATCGGAGACTGTTGAGCCTGAGACTGCGAAGAAGCAAAAGGTGGAAGACTCTAGTGTTACTACGGTTGTCAAACAAAGAAAGGAAAAATTGCCAATTGATGCTAATGAGGAGCCATTTATTTTCATTGAGAAGGGTAACAAGGAATTGCAAAAATGTTGGGATTTCTATCAAGTGTCTGATGATTTTGCCAAGGATTGTACATTAGTTAGAAATGCCACTGGTGAACCATTGCGTTCGATCTACTACGTTGCACCAATCATCAAGAAAATTCTTCAAAATAATGAACAAAAATTGAGATTTATCTATACCGGTATCAAACTATTCGTTGCGCAAAAGAGTGATGTTTGTCCATGGAGAATCCAGAACGAATGTGTTAATGTGATTAGAAAGTACTTACCAGGTTCAAGACAGTTGGAGATCAATCTTGATTTGTTCAAACTATTACTTATTGAGGCATCACCAAGCGTTGCAGATATCAGAAACAGCAATGCTGATCCCGAGTTCATGAAGGCGGTCACGGAAATTGGTGAAGGTTCCTGTTTTGTCACCGTTAAAACGGAAAGTGACGGAAGTGAAGAGCTGTTTTTCCCATTATGGAAGGGAAAGAGCAGTTTCAACCTGATGGTGAACAAGCACGATACGGCTGAACTCTTGTACAGATTGTACAACATCGACAAGGCTGCGATGGATAAGGAAAAGGCTGCTGCCAAGGCTGCCGAGGAGGCTGAAACTGGTGAAACTGGTGAAACGGGAGAGCCAGTTGTTTGAAGGTTGTCTGTAAGTAGAACCAGTTCTTGTAAAGTAAAGTAAAGTAAAGTAAAGTAACAAGAAGTTTTTGCAGCGAAAAAAACAGCCTCATTTTCTTCTGTGCTTGTTTTTAAGGGTCACCAGACATGTTCTGGACATTGTTGGTTCCCCTGCTGCTGGGCAAGGACATGACTTTCACGCAGAACATCGGGATATCCAGGTGGCACTTGGGTTTGGGAGCAGTATGTATTGGAAAAAGAGAGAGAAAGAAGACGCAGGGAGACGTTGTTTGGAAAAGAAGATAAAATTTTCATCTGCATATCGATACTAACACTATTTTGTGGTTTGTCAACCAACTAAGCCGACATCTTTTGATACAGATAACGGGAGCAATGTACTATCTCACCAATGCTTCAAACCGACAGCATTTTAAGGATTACTTTTACCACATGATTTCAAACGTGTTTTCGGAGTTGGGGCATGTGAATGTGATCATCTTGGTGTGTGTGTGTGTGATCAGTTTCACGAGGCTCGGCTACGGTCTGATGAACCCGTTCACCGGTTTGAACGTTGCGTATTCCAAGCCGATGGTGCATGTAATATTTCTATGTTTGAGGTTCATATCGGCGATCAGAGTGGTGATTGCAATTTTGCGGGGGTTGATAAAGGCCAGGAAGTTCACCAGATTCGAAACAAAAGCGCTGGGCAATTATAAACCTGAGTCGAGGTATGTGGTTGATCTGCTGGAACGGATCAACAACAGATGTGTGATTTGTTTGGATGGGCTGAGTGGGACTAAGGATTTAAAGAAGAAGAACTTAATTTTGAAATGTGGACATATTTTCCATTCAGATTGCTTCAAACAATGGTATACCACGTCTGGGAACTGTCCCTACTGCAGGACAAAGGTGGATTTATAGGTTTGTGCTATTATGTTGGCTATCTTTTCTACAATATACGTGTAAAATTTGTGTGAACACACAGCTTTTTGGGTTTTTTAATAATAGGATACTTTGTACACAAAAACTATACTCTATGTAGGACTAGCTACGGGATTATAATTTTGAGGATAAGTCCTCGTATTCAGCAACACATTCCATTTCGACCTTGATTGCAGGGTTTGGGAAGTCGACGATGACACAAGAACGACCTGGTTGGGAGGTGAAGTATTTGGCGTAGACCTTGTTGACTTCGGCAGCGTAAGAACGGTCACTGATGAAAAGCAGCACCTTGAGGACCTTGTCGAAGGATGAACCACTTGCCTTTAGAACCTGTTCCAAGTTCTTGATGGCCAACTCGGTCTGTTCAGCAACGCTGTCAGGGAACTTGCCTTCGGCGTCACAACCGACACAACCAGAGGTGAAAACGTGGCCGTTACTCTTGTATGCTGGCGACAAGAGGGTGCTGCTTGCTTGGTTGACTTCTTCCCAGGTGACTTTTTGGACCATTGTGATGAATTAGCTGTGTGGTTGCTGAAGAACTGAAGAGATGTAAAAGAACTGAAGACGGAACCTTGCTGCTCTTATAGCTAAAGCTGCTTCTGCAACAGGCGGTCGCCAAGATAAGCCGTTTTTGTCGGATCTCTTTCCCGTCTGGGAGATTGGCGCCGCCCGTGCAAGTTCCGTGGGGGTTCCTAGGGTTCCTAGGGTTCAGTGTGGACGTCTGACGGCCGGCCAACAGGCACTGGACAGGATCGGGGATGTTGGGGGCAGACGGTCGAAAACAATGTGAAGAAGTTTGAAGAGAGTCAAAAGAAGGTGTTTTGCATGATTCACACAACAATCGACGGGACATCATATGAAGAGCACTGTTTTTCGAAGATCACTTTGGAAAATGTTAACATACGTTCTGGAGAAGTAAAAGCAGTTCATCAATTAGAATAGGAAAAGAGTGGACGTTACTTCCTTGACTATACAAAAGATACACTGGTTTGCTTCCTGTAATCCATAAGACGGTGATATTTACTATGTTTTGAGTATACGGTTGTGTGTGTCTGGCTGTGAATAACCAGGCACTCCTTGTTTCAACGCCCAAATAGCCGGTGGCTTGGATTGAACATCACGTTCTTTCTACCTTCTACAGCTTGCCTTGAACGGAAACAGGTTCTTGCTGTTCACAGGCTAAAAGGACAAACAAGTACGGCTGCGTCACAGCGAGCACCATTAAAGGAGAACACACCGGAACCATTCAGCCATCTCTTAGATGAATCGACTCTTTACGTTGGTTGGGACCGGTTGCAAGGAGCTTCGATTACATAAACTGTTGTTTCACATCGGTGGCAGATATTATAATCCTTAAAGTCTTCAAGATTCTTAGGATCGTTTAACTCCAAAAGATTATCAGAAAATAAAAAAACAACTCAAAACCATGTTCTTCATCACTGCCATATCATTGATTTTCTACATTGGAAGAGCAGTGTCGGCGTTTTCCTCGAAGAACATGGATCAGTCCGTAGGCCAAATACTCAGAACATACGTTGATGTTGTCGAAGAATGCAACAACAGATTCAACATTGCATCGGAAGTTTATTTGAGTAATAACTGCGATGTAGTAGTGTATTATCTCGGCGATTTTACCGCAGATCCAGATGGACTGGCACTATTCCCACATGTTGAATGTATCATGAAAGTCACTGGTGCCATGTCCTCTTCTTTAAATGACATAGAGGGCATGATGCTGTATAATGATATAATCCCAGCTGCCGATGCTTTAAACAATTTGAGTAGCAATGGATTGGATGAGACGTATTTTGACAATTGTTTTCCTTTTTCTGCTCTTATTTTGGAGCACGTTACGTAGTTTGAAATTGGTTCTTACTTACATTATATATTCCATAACTCATCCCAAACAAAAGTAGTTTTTTTCATGCTTGGAAGCTACGTGACTTAAAATGGTCAATTCCAACAGAAAGATTGTTAATCCGTACATGCATCACCTAAACAAACACGCCAACCATTTAAACAGCTTTTGAAAAAACCATTTCTACCGCCGTCATTCACCTTGATGGCCAAGGCATGGAAACATGGCCCAAAGTGCCGTAACATAGTAATCACTACTAGTTATTGCAAAACTACTCCTTACTAAATTATTACTCACAACATAAGGCTGGTTAAGACTGCCTACATTGCAGTTGCACGTTTTTGAATCAACAAGCTAAAACTTCATTTACAAGGTGCAGCATGCATACAATACATGTTTAATCTTAAATGTTTGTCTATTTTTCGTATTTTGTTATTTTTGTATATACTTTTAATTTTATATATTTTTATCTATATATTCATTTATATCAAACTCTTCTTTTCTATTCAGATCTAATTCTACTTCTACTTTTATGTATTTTTCATTTTCAAAATCTAATATTTTATAACATTTTTTATTTTTATTATAAATTTGTTGTAATAATTTTGTATTCCATTTGTTTTTCGTTTTCAAACATTCTGTATAACAACTATATTCGATGTATTCTTTATTTTGTAAATATTTCTCGTCTATCCTTTGGTTTGATTTTATATTAGAATATATTATTATCCAAAAATAATTTTCACTCAATTCTTCATAATTTAATAACCATACCAAACTATATTTTTCATTTATATATAGTATGAAAGGTTTTTCTGTCTTAATTATATAAAAAGCATAATCTGGATCAACATATAATATCTTACTGCAATATATGTTTTTAAATTCTTTGTTTCTAATAGCATACTTTGTACATTTTATATTCGTTAATATTTCTTTTGAATTTTCAAATGGTTGTTCTAATTCTGTTTCGTCTAACACATATTTTTCTATAGCTGCAATTCTTGTATACTCTTCCATTGTTTGTCTTGAATAATCACAATACACTCTGTCTGTTCTGTCAAATGTAATTTTTTCTTCAAAAAGTTCTGTATATAAAAATCTATCTATATCGAATTGCTTTTCAATATATATTGGAAAGTAGCTATGACTATCTGTTCTGAATCTTTTATATTCTTCTTCAAAATAATTAGGACAGTCATAATATTGAATTAAAATCCTACATTCTCCAGTAAATATTGGGTTTGTTATTCTTTTGAATAAATCTTTTCTTTTGTGTAAAATTGTCAAATAAGTTGTTATGGTATTTAGATTTTCGAATTCTATTAATTTTTCTAAGTTTTCCATTTTAATATTATATAATTTTGGTAGATTTTCAAAGAAGCTCAAATCTTGTATGTCTATATTTTCTCCATTTAATAAGTAATTTATTATTATGCAGCTATTATATTTTTCATCATCAAGAATATAATTTTCTCTACAGTATTTTGTATATTCAAAATTTTTGTAACATCCTTGAATAATACAATATTTCAATGTTATAAAAAAATGATCCATAATTTTGTTATCTATTTTTTCAATTATGCCAAAAAATGCATTAAGATGTATATCCGTAATATCATTTGCATTATATTGAATGTTTTTTCGAATATACATTTCTGATAGCTGAATGTCTGAAACTATGACTCTCTAGCTGTATAGTTCGATATGCAAAATAAGAGTACAGTAAAAATAGGTTGCAGAAGCAAAGTCCAAAATCGAGATTGACATCTGTACACCTTTGAGTCTCAGTGAACACCTTAATGCCATTTAGTAAACCCGTCGAATGAGCTTGTTAACTAGCAGTTTGGTTTTGGTGAAGTAGAATTTCATTTATGTTTAACAAATGTTACTTTTTCAGAGCAATTTTCAATTTTAAGTGTGCTTTTCCCAGAAAAAGGATAGCCATCAAAAATCTTCCAATTATTCAAGAGCGAAGCCACTTTCATTATATTTAACACGCAATCTTACTCCGAAACAAACTGTTACTAAACAACTTGACACCATTAAAGTTGAAATCGAATTCCGACAATCACGTGAGACACCCAAAAACAACAACTTATCGACCAACAAGAGTCCGACACACGTGACAAGACCTCCACAGGGCGCGCCCAAACAAGTACAAAATCATAATTGGGAGGTTAGTGTAGTGGTTAGCATACCACCCTTCCAAGGTGGTGACATGGGTTCAAATCCCGTACCTCTCAATTATTTTTTCTTTTTTGTCCGCACCAATTTTTGTGTGCGCCAGAAAACGCGGGAAATGAAGTGAAATTTAAAGCCAGAATTGAATATACACAGAGATACACACACATACATACTAAGACGTTACAAAAGATCCTAACTGAAGTAGGACTGGTAAGCCGATAGGGAGGATGCACCACCTAGATGAACATACAGAACGTTTGAACCTTCCTCAAACGCATCTTCTTTCGCTAGTTGGATCAGTCCCTGCATTGATTTACCCTCGTAGACCGGATCGGTCAAGGTGCCCTCGGTGGATCCCAACAGTTTGATAGCTTCGATTGTGCCCTCGTTGGGGATACCATAGCAAGGTCCACCGAATCTCGTATCAAAATTAAACGTATCGAATTTTTTGTTCAAACCAATCAACTCAGAGGTGTGGTTGATGATCCTCAGTGTCTGCTCAAACGTGTTTTCCGGTTTGCCCGACGCATCGATTGCAATGACGTCCTTCTCTCTACCGTATTGTGCCATACCAACAAAGATACCTGCCGCAGTGGAACCGGTGACACAACAAACGACAATCTTGTCAAACTTGATACCCAGCTCTTTTTCCTGTTGGATAACCTCGTCAGCGAAGCCAACGAAACCCAAACCACCGTACTTGTGTTCCGAACAACCGGCTGGAACTGGATATGGCTTGTAGCCCTGTGATGTCAATTCGGTTAACGCATCATCAAATGACTTTCTCATACCAATATCGAATCCATCCGGCACCAAACGCACATCTCCGCCCATGATTCTGGCCGCTTCGATGTTTCCAACCTTGTCGTAGGTGGCCTTTTCCGCCTCTGGGATGGGGACCCAGTTTTCTTGGACGGTGACTGCCTTCAATCCCAATTTACACGCAGTGGCAACGGTCATTAACGTTTGATTCGATTGGATACCACCAATTGACACGATATGCGTGTAATCACCGGCAAGAATATCAGGGACGATGTATTCGAATTTTCTCAACTTGTTACCAGCAAATGCAAGACCGGAGTTTCTGTCTTCTCTCTTAGCGTAGATCTGTACCTTTTTACCAAGCTTCTTGGACAGGTTGTCGAACTTGGAGATTGGCGATGGACCGAAAAGTAAATCGTATTTTTCAAATTTGTCAAGTAAAGCCATGTTTTTTGAGGAAGTGTGTTAGTTGTTGTTGATGATAATGGAAAAAACGCTTTGAACCAGCAGCACCATCAAGTTCATAGGACATCCGTCTTCCTTTTATAACCCGACCAGACAAAAATGCTGGTAAACCCGCAAGGCGGCGATACATCACCGCAATTTCCCCTTTTGGCCATAAGCTGGCGGCGATACATCGCCGGCGGGTTTCCACCTTTCTTTTTCATCGCTTTAGCAGATTAGCAGAGCTATTCGTTCTATATATAGCTAAAGAAGAGTACTATACATGGACATCGAGAGATTCTTCCTCGGAGTCACTTGTTGAAATTCTGTCCAGGTCTTTCGCCTTTGCATCGTAAACACCACCATCCACTTTCTCCATGAGGAACCAGCAGATGATTGCAGAGACGATACTCACACCTAGCATTAGGATCAACATCATGTTTGAATCCCTGTACAACCTGGCGCTATCAGCCGGCCATCCGGAATACAATGCGTATGTTGCAACGACCGTACCCAAATTACCCAATCCCGAGACAATTGCAGCCGATGCGGCACTGCCAACATCACCGTATCTGTAAGTCATGATTTGGGACGATAACGTCATTGTGATTGGCACAGTCGGACCCAACCCGAAACCTGCAATTAACAACCCGGCATATCTGTTCCATGGACCGTGTGCGTACGAGGTGACTAGCAATCCGGTTATGATAATCAGCGTTGAAAAGCAGAATATGAAGTGTCTCCATTTCTTGAATCTATCAGCAATTGGCGTGAATATTAGAATTGCAGCCAAGTCGAATAACCAAATAGGCGCATACAAAAGTGAAATATCAATGCCCGACAATCCTGGATGGTTCACCTTGATTAACGTCGTTGCGAAAACGGCTAATCCAAAACCAGTACCAACGACACCAAAATACATCATGACTAGTGGCCACGTTCTAACATCCATCAGAATGACCAAAACGTCCTTCAGCCCCCATCTAACATTCTTGTACCTGTACTTCATGTCCAAATAATGCAGTCTTCTCTCTCTTTCATTCAATGGTTGCGTTGGTGTGAAAAATCTCATAACGTTGTCAGGAATGATTCTCCTCAAACTCAAGTTAGTCATTTGCTCACTCTTCAAATACGATGGTCTGTCAGGCAACCACCAAACTAAGGACAACCCGCAAACGATGGTAACTGCTCCATAGACAATATAATACCATTTCCAACCGTACAATCCCCTATCCATATCCATTCTCTGGAATCCGGCCGCAACCAAACCGGCAGCGGAGGCAGATAATTGTGCTGCAGTAAAATAGTATCCAATTCTACGGGCAGTTCTATGTTCGGGATACCAAAGTGAGATATAGTAGGATAAACCGGGCCACGTACCGGCATCGGCAAACCCGGTCATAAATCTGATTGCCATCAATCCGGATGCGCTGTTCAATGCAGCATAACAAATGTAGACTATACCAACGCCGGTGATGATTCTGGAAAGCCAGACTTGTGGGGATGTACGTGTCATGATTAGATTCATAGGCAAGTCGAATATGATGTAGGCAACGTAGTATAATGCCGTCGCAGTGGATGTATGATGGGATGTTAAATGTAAGGACTGGATGAGTGAGTGGCCACTTTGGTAGTTCATAGTCAACGTGTTACCATACGCTGACGAACCGTAGGATGCAAGGAAATAGAGGGCCCAACATGCAGGTATGATTCTGTAGTCCAATCTTCTGTACACGGAATCCATCTCGGATTCGGATGGAACGTAGTCATCTGGATACACAGCTAGAAGGCTGTTATCGATCGTGTCCTCCTTCAGTGACGGGTCTTTGAGTGACGACGACGAGTCGTTGGAGTTCACCAGCTGTATATTTTGTTCAGTCATGGTCAATAGATGGGAAAGATCCTTGAAGAAGCAAAAAAGAAGAACACAAGAGGGGAAACAGACGGGGTTTAAATACTTATCAGAAAACAAGCATGAACCCCGGAAGAAACCCTACAGAAATGTCCGTGGTCATGAAAAATTGATGCTCGACGAATTTGTGAATCATCGTGAATCATGCGGGTTTTGCGATGTTGGGCAAAACGGTGGGTCGCAATGAATCATCGTGTTGTGCAGTGTTTGCTACGGGGGGTTAGGGGTTCAGGGGAGATTAGACAGCATAAAAGAGGGATATAGGGTAAAGAGTAAAGAGTAAAGAGTAAAGAGTAAAGTGTAAAAAGAATGCGTATGCAGTTGATTATGTAGAACTTTCTGTTTGCTTCAGTTCGAGACTGGTGCTTTCGGTTTGCACTCTCTCTGCAGAACTGTCAGGTTCGGCACTGGATTTGGGTTTTGTCGGAGAGTATGCATACTTGGATCTTTCTCTAATTTTAGCACCATATTTGTAAAATAGGAAAGGAATTGCACAACAGGCGAGTGAGATGAACGCCATTAATGAAGTTGCCCACTCATAACCCATCCTGTGGTACATTTGGATGGTGAACAATGGGACACATGCACCCCAAATGGACCTGACAAACGTTTTTGCCGCTAGTGCAGATGCCGCGTAATGTTGGTATGAATCAACAATGTAGTTGTTGGCAGGGTTGTATAAACAGTTGAAACCAAAACCACAGGCCAACCCTGAAATACATGGGCCCGCCCAACTAATATGGGGGGAGGATGTCCAGGCAAACGAGAATAAACCGATTGGAACAAACCAACATCCAATCATCATTGGGATTAATCTAATCTCTGCAGGTGGTAAGATGCCCCTGTCAGTGTATTGTTTTGATAACTTCACGTATTGTTTGTTGAAAAGCGGCGCAACCGCAGTGGCAGTCAGGACACCAACACCAATAGGAATGAACATTAGACCGGTTTTCGATGCAGACCAATTTTTACCCTCCATGTAGACTATTGGATAGGCAAAGAAAAACATGTATAATAAGCCATAGATAATTGACATGTAAATTGTGATTAAAAAGACAATCAACTCAGATAATAAAACAATGGGTCTGCCCAAGGTTTCTCTCACGGTTTCGGACATAGTTCTCGTTTTCAACTCGGATAAAGATCTGTATCTTTCATCATTTGTAATTTTTCTCAACTCTTTAGCTCTGCTTTTCAAAATCTGGGAATGTGAAGTTTCAGGCAAAAAGACAAACATGAAAACATAAACGATTCCCGAGAAAATCAGCTGAACCCAGTATAGCCATCTCCATCCAACGTTGTCACCAATATAACCGCCAATCAAAGGACCAACAACGGGTCCAATGAATGGTGCAGCGGAGAAAACACTCATTGCCATTCCTCTATCGGCACCAACAAACATGTCAGCCAAATTTCCGCCAATGAGACACATAGGAGCAGAGAAGGCAAGACCATCGATCAATCTGCAGACTAATAACGTACCGATATTTTTGGCAAGTGCACAAGGGATGACAAAAATGACAGCAACAAATAGGGTTATGGTGTAAACAATCTTACGGCCAAATTCTTCCGACAATGGAGCAAAGAGCAAGGGACCAAAACCAAAACCCAGGACAAACAATGTGATTGTCAAAATAATGACCTCTTGAGAAACATTGAATGTTTTCATTGGGCCGTCGATATCACCAGTTACAATAGCAGAACCTAGGGCAACATCAAAACAGATTATTCCCAACAATACAGTGAGTGACCATTTTTTAGCATTCGACCAGTTTCTTGGATCCTGTTTATCATTGTCGAGAAAGACCACCAATCTCAATTGACTATCCAAGTCGATTGGGTATTTCCATGGATCGTTGTCGTTGAAATCGGTGTTTGGATCCATTTCAAAACATGTTGCCGTCTTCTCCAAATCAATGGGTTGTTCAAGTGGACCCATAGCACCGTAGCCATCCACCTCCAAGTTGGACCTTAGTCTTTCAATACCTTTAGAGTTCTGTGTCAGTAATCTCTGCAAGTTGGTCTTATCGTCCAGCTCCTCTTGTGTTTCTTTTTCGCCCGTCATGGACCTGAAAATACCATTGACTGCAGACATTGTATGCTGTAATGAGGTTTCATCTTCGATAGTATCAACATTGTGCTGGCTTTCAAAGTCGTTGGCCAGTTTGGAGGTATATGACTGGATTTCCGAGTCCAGAGACTCCACGTCATGTAAGTTTGAAGCACTCATTGTTCAAAGAAACAAAGAAAGGGCATCCATAATGTCTTGGGCTGCAGACAAGCCAGCAAGCATTTGGAAACAGCATCTTTTATACACTGAGATCCCATCTGCTCCCCTGCCGAGAGAATGTCGGCACCCTGAAAAAAAAGCAGCCGTTTTCGCCGTTCCTGCGCCCTTTTTTTCGCCGCTGCGCACCAGAAACGTCGGCACCGCGCAACCGAGCCGTGCCGAGATCCGCCAGCCGCACCGGAGTTTGCCTTCCGCATCCGGAACGGTCACGTGGTCGCGTCACGTGGTGTCACGTGGTGTCACGTGGCTGTATCACGTGGTTCCACCATCTTTTCTACCGTGAACAGCTGTTACCAGTAAACACATCCAACAGCACATAACAACTAATCACCATCTTTATTTCATCTGGTATCATCCACTGTTGCTGGCTGCAGAACGACGTTTTGGGACCAAACAGCAACTATGAGTCACCCGATACTCCATATTATAATTTTTCGCTGTGCCATCTTACATTACGTGGCCCCAATTAAGAGTCACAGTTTGCCTTCCGATAATGAAGGTGACATTTGCTAAGAGAGAAGCTTTTTTCTTTTATCTGTGAGTAGTACCAATCTGTGATGATTTCCGTGTACGTACTAGGTGCAGGCGGAGTGGGCACGCTGATTGCGTCCGCCCTGACCAAGCTCTCCAAAGTCAACTTCATCGTCAGAAACAAGGCTAAACTGGAATCGCTCAAGCAAACGAACAACACTTTCTTTATCAAGAGACTCTACGATAACGACAAAATCCTGCAATACAATATCAATGGAGGATTCCCGGCAACAGACCTTCCTGACAAACACATTGATTTCTTGCTTGTTTGTGTGAAAACATTCGACACCGTCAGTTCCATCACCCCCCTACTCAACCGCATCACCAACAAAACAAGGATACTCCTAGTGCAGAACGGTATGGGGGTAGTGGATGAACTCTACACCAAACTTTGGAAATTAGAGTCCGAAAGACCAATCATCTATCAAGGGGTCGTTAACCACGGTGTTTGGCAGACTCAGGATGAGTGCAACACCTACAACTATAACCATGCCGGATTCGGATACCTCAAGATTTGCCAGATCCCGAGGAACTTGGCAGACCCCGTCCCGGGTAACGACATAGACAATGACAGCGTGATCCAGGCCCTTTTGAACAGTGACTTGAATGTCACCACCCATACGTACGATGCATTGCTGGTCTACCAAATCCAGAAATTCCTGGTCAACTGTTGCATCAATACGACCACGTCCATTCTCGACTGTATCACCTACAAACTTGCAGATTTGGAACAAACGAGACAATTATTTACTTCCATTGTTTCCGAGGGTCTGGCAATCTTGTACAAAGCATATCCGAATTTGTCCAAGTCACCTTTGGCAAAGGAACTGCTGAATGTTGAGAAACAGGTGGATTTTGTCAACTACGCGGGATTCACAATCAATGGCAAGAATTCCTCCAGCATGCGTCAGGATGTGTTGAAT
The DNA here is from genome assembly GCA_030556995.1 of Pichia gijzeniarum. Lineage (NCBI taxonomy): Eukaryota > Fungi > Ascomycota > Pichiomycetes > Pichiales > Pichiaceae > Pichia > Pichia gijzeniarum. Next base: position 157,608 of record JAKTVB010000006.1, read on the forward strand.
CTGCGTGATACTGAGATCGACTACATCAATGGCCACATTGTCAAGAAAGCTCTGGAGATGGGGCTGTCTGCTCCAGTCAACGCCACCATTTGCCGGTTGGTGATGCTCAAACTGGAAGTGATGCGTAGAAGCGTGTAGTGTGTGGAGTCGGGGAATCATTCACCAAATTATACATTCATCTGTGTGTTTTAACGTAGTAAGCGTTTCTCTGTTTTGATAAGTTATATCCTGTTTTATAGTCAACTAGCTAGCTATTTAAGCAATACACAAGGCCAAAAGAATTATTCTTCACAACATAAGACTGGTTAAGACCCCCCATGGAGGCCTTTTTAACCAGCCTTATGTTCCTAACAATATTCCTTTGTTAATGGTGTATTCCAGCATCACGCTCCTCCAGAATAGGCTGCAGCCAGATCATTCCACTGCTAATTTCAAAATCTCTGGCTGGCATTACCCAACTACTACATGCTCAGGTATACCCATTGTATCGCTGAATAGCGTAACTCTCTTATCTTATAAATACTATATATACTTCCAAGGCACCTAATAGGACCTCACAAGGCCAACTTTGTAAGCACCTTCGGATAGCTTCTACTGATTTCCTGGAACTCGAATGGATGACTCTCCTGGAACACGGAAGGATCCTTGTTGAGTGCGAAGAAGAAGACCGAGGAACCGGACACAATCGTAATGATCAAAATCGTCGTGATGTTGAAAGTAACGAAAAAGGAAAACGTCAACAATGGCACAAACGCTGCATCGGCAAGACCAAATATCTTGCCAAATATTGACAAATAAATACCACTCACAACCACACTGAGTACACTAGCAACAACGCAGTAGCAAACCAAAGATACTGAGATGATGAAATCGTTTAGAATTGCTTGCAATCCTCTCTGTCTGAAGAATGAGTAAGTGGAATTGGCAGATCTAATCATGGAAGCTCCGTAAAGTGCAACAAAAGAATACGCGTACAAGTTGAAATACCCAACACCGGTACCTAAAACTCTCATGACCAAGTTGGCAGCAATACCGAAAACACCAAATTCTTTACGAGTAATCAGCCAAAAAATAGCAACACATTGGAACAAGGCAACGTATAACGAACCGAAACAAACAGATCCGAAATTGTACGTCATTGCTCTTTTGAAAGAACCAGCCCCTTCGTTACGTGGCATTCCCACAAAAGTACTCTCCAAGTAATACCATGTACCATAAATTCCACCGATTGTAACGTGCATGACATTCTTCAAAACATCAATGATGTATAAACCTGAAAAGTTCAAAAATAAGATCAGGAAAACAAGCCCAGCGGAATCATGTGAGGTCTTATTTCCTGAATCATCATATCTAGGGTTACCATCGCCATGAAATCCAAGAGAAATATATGCACAACTAATTGCCAATGACAAAATACCAGCGAAAATCGCACTACTGAAAAATCCAATCAATGCCGCAACAGCAGTACTTGGGTACTTCTTCAACACGGTAATGACAACTTGTAAGATATTGGATGCAAGTGTAACCAAGGGTTTATACCTATAGAGGATAAACACCAAAATAGCCGACCCGAAACAGAAAAGAATACTTTGCAAAATCTGTCCAACAAAAAATCCAGTAACACCACCTACAGTGAGGAATGCAACGGTACACTTTAATCCAAAATTAGTAAACTTGACGGGATTTTTATTCGCAAGTACGAGGATAAGTAGAGAAATACCAAATGAAATGAGTGCAATAAAAACAGTTAGGAGGATGATTTTGAATTCAAAGAAAACATAGTTTGGCAACGGAGATGCGATTGGAATCTCATTGGCATACTCGCCGAAATGTTTGACAATCAAAACCATGGACATGACGATAAAAACGAATAGAATTATGAGGAAAAAAATGGCAAATTTAACATCTTGCCAAACAGGCTTGGCCAAAGTAAATCTGTCGTCTTCCTCAATGTTGAAAGTTTCAGGGTCAATATCCAAATCACTGCCAAGAACAGGATCATGTAGTTCAGGTTCGTATGATTGGGAACCAATTGGTGTTTCCACGTTATCGTTATCGTTATTTGCGTCATTTATTTCATTTGCATTCTGAATGTTGCCACTTGTTTCGTGCTCATGAAGATCGTCCTTGAACCCGGAGTTGACGGGTTCCGAGTCAACGTGTTGCAGCGGGTTGCTGCCATTTCCTTTATCTGCCCCAGACATACTTAGTGCAAGCTCAATTGGGGATTACGGGAAAAGTAGGAGGTAGAACCAGAATAAAGAAAGGAGAATGGGGGGTGTCATACGTAACCGAAATACGGGAATCCGGTTTGGAGCCGCCCTCGGCGTTTTGTTTTTTTATTTTATTTTATTTTCAGTGTGAAATGTGTGTGTTTTGTCTCAAAGTGTTCTATCTAGTTCTATACATTCAGATGGAGATACGTCCGGAGCTGTTTGGATTCACGTGGATGCTCCTGTTCGATCACCTCCCGATACTCGATCAAACAGAGGAACAATACGTGCATGTAGGCGTTGATTATCATGGTTATCACTCTCGATATCTGCAGAGCTATCACTATGCCTGCAGCAATGAGTAACCATGCGGTGTTTGAGTTCAGCACATCCGCAGGCTCCACCAGTTTGATGTATGCGTATGCAATCACACCGCCTATGACCCCGGATAACACAATGTATAGCTTTAAAACCACCCTGATGATACAATCGTTGACCAGTGTGTCAAATCCCTTTTGATTGTAGACTTTGAACATCCTAGATGACGATTTGATGTATCCCTGACTGTGGATCGCAATGTAGGAAAAGGCGTATTCGTTGAAATATTGTACGATGTAGTTTAAACCGTGCATGGAAAGCTCAAGTATTTTCCAAAGCGGTCTTAACAATATCATTTTGGATGCATCCGCAGGTTTGATTATTGTTACGAATTCCTTTAGCATTATGACGATCGTCACAAACAAGGAGCCAAAGCAAACGGAGCCAAAGCATTTAACGAAAGTGTTGTTGATTGCATTTATTGTACTTACGTTGGAATTGAAATACCATTTGGCAAAGATCGATCCTACTATCAACTGCACGGAATTCGAGAAAACTTGTGTGAAATAGAACCCGGCAAATAACAAGAAAGAATATATGCCATATTTCAAAGCCTTGTCCGGTTCATCCTTCCATGTTTCAAAGGATGCGTATACTGTTACCAGGTAAAGACACTCAAAAATGGAAATGCTTATCAACGTAACCAAATAGACCAACCAGATGCTTGAGGTTTTCCTCATTACTCTGGATCCCAATCTTAAGATCTGTGTACTGAACGCAATTGTCTTGCGGAGTTTGAAAGAAACAAAAATGATAATGACGGTGAAGAGCATAATGCCAGCACATGCATAGTATTGTTTCTCGTCGTAAAAATAGATGGATAATAGGACGCCGATTATGCAGCTGATTGCTAATGCACTTACGATGAAAAGTTTGTACAAAAAAAGTATGCCCAGTAGCTGCAACATTCCGATAAGCGTCGTAATGAAGAAAACTATCGATGAGATTATGGCCAAATTTTTGAAATCAAAACCCTGTTTGTTCAAGAGTAGTGGTTCGTGCAAGAGACGATCAAAATGCGTCCTATGCGTAAAGTACATATTTTCAAAGCTGAAGTACATGATGATAGCAAAGATTAAAGCTAGCAAAAGGAAAACAAACACAAAGCCAACGTCATGATGGTGTGTTTTTCGTAATTCCCAGGGAATCTTGTTTTTTGTTGTGTGTGTGTCCACTTTTGTCTCCGGTTTAGCCAATTGGAAGTTTTCCTTCATACTATCCAAAGCATAGTTGGAGAAAAACGTGTATGGTGGCGGGTTGCCAATGAATTTGCAATGAGCTGGCTCCATGGGTGGTTGTCGTGTGTGAAGAGGGCAGGATGCAGTTTACATTGCAGATGCCTAATCGGGCAATATAAAGAACGTGAGAAAACATGTTGCAAAAAGAAGAAAAGAAGAAAAACCGGTGCACCGGCGAAGTTTTCGCAGTGGCTGCATTTTTTTTTGTTTTCGCTGTTGGTTTTGGCTGCACAGATGTTCTGTGAGCAAATGGAACAACTGCTCTTCTTCGTTTCTGCATTTACTCCCACAGCAATCTGCAAGGGCATTGACAACAGCAGCATAAGAGTTTTTGCACAATGCCAGGTAAAGAAGCCATTTTCCGTACGCAGCTAGCATCCCTCCCCCCATTCCACATGTTTGAATACTAACATTCTTCTTCTTTTAAATTATTGCAGGTTCAGCGGAGATGACGATGATTCAGTTGTACATCCCCACCGAAATTTCACGTGAGTCTATCTATGCGTTGGGATCTTTGGGATTGGTTGAATTTCGTGATTTGAACAAAAACGTGAATCAATTTCAACGTTCGTTTGTTGATGAAATCCGGAAATTGGACAACGTTGAGAGACAATACAGGTATCTGGTTAAATGCATGGGGGAACACAACATTACCCCTCCTGAGATTTTGGCCGAAGACTATGAAGCAAGCCACAAAAATACGCTTTCAACTTCGCAACTCGACGAGTGCTATTCCAATGGACAATTGCTTGAGGATAGAGTCAGCCAGTTATCCAATGCGTCTACTGACTTGTTGCAGAGACAAATGGACTTGAAGCAGTATCAACACATTTTGTCTGCGACGGATAAGTATTTTTCCAATGACATTCCTAAGGATTTGATCGAACTGGACGACGATAATGAGCAGACTCGTTTGGACATTGCCAACGATCGGGAATCGAATTTCATCACAGGTGTCATTCCGAGAGAGAAGATTTCCATTTTGGAAAAGATTTTGTGGAGAGTTTTGAGGGGTAATTTGTTGTTCAAAACGAGTGAAATCGAGCAAAAGATGTACGATAAGAAGGCGAAGGAATTTGTGGACAAGAACTCGTTTGTGATTTTTTCTCACGGTGAAATGATCTTGTCAAGAATCAGGAAGATTTGTGAATCGTTAGACGCGGATTTGTACTTTGTTGAGGCCGATTCGAAGAAAAGACAGGACCAGCAGGTGCAAGTTAACGATAAGTTGAGTGACATTACCAATGTGTTGGAGAATACGAATTTGACGTTGGTGACCGAATTGAGGGTGATTGCATCGGAAATTGATAGCTGGATGAAGGGTACCAAGCTGGAGAAATCAGTTTTCAACGTGATGAACAAATGCCATTACGATTTGGGCAGAAAATGTTTGATTGGTGAAGGTTGGGTCCCCACGGACGAGCTATTGACGATCCAGTCTGTTTTGGAGGAATGTTCGACGAAGTTTTCCAGTGATGAGGATTCGACATTCCCGATTATTATGAACACGGTGAACACGACGAAGACTCCACCAACGTACCATAAGACGAACAAGTTCACTGCTGCATTCCAAGCGATGTGTGATTCGTATGGTATTGCCACGTATCGTGAGGTGAATGCGGCATTGCCAACAGCAGCGACGTTCCCGTTCCTATTTGCAGTGATGTTTGGAGATTTGGGTCACGGGTTTGTCATGTTTCTTGCTGCGTTGACTTTAGTTCTGAACGAGAGGACGATTGGAAGAATGAAGAGGGATGAGATTTTCGATATGGCGTACAGCGGGCGTTACATTCTATTGTTGATGGGGTTGTTTTCGATGTACACTGGGTTCCTTTACAACGATGTTTTCTCTATTTCGATGACGTTCTTCCAATCGGGATGGGCGTGGCCCGGCTCGTGGAAGGAGGGTGAGAACATTGAGGCGCATCAGGTGGGTACGTACGTGATGGGATTGGATCCTGCATGGCACGGAGCGGAGAATACGTTGTTATTTGCAAATTCGTACAAGATGAAGCTATCGATTTTGATGGGGTTCATCCACATGTCGTATTCGTATGTTTTCTCGTTGGTGAATGCGATCCATTTCAAGTCGATGATCAACATCATCGGTAATTTCATACCGGGATTCATTTTCATGCATGGTATTTTCGGATATTTGACGATCTGCATAGTTTACAAGTGGTGTATCGATTGGGTGGCCATTGGCAAGCCGGCGCCTAGTTTGTTGAACATGTTGATCAACATGTTTTTGGCACCGGGCAAGCTCGATGACGAGTTGTACCCTGGACAGGCGAAGGTGCAGGTGTTTTTACTTGCAGCGGCACTAATCTGCGTTCCATGTTTACTCTTGATCAAGCCGTTATGGTTCAGACACCAGGAGGAGAAGAAGAAGAAGTACCATGCGTTGAGCGGTGCGGAGGATAACAACGAGGAGGACAATTTGTTGTCGAACGTGGACATTGTCGATGATGAGGAGGCTGAGGAGGAGACGTTTGGCGACGTTATGATCCATCAGGTGATCCACACGATCGAGTTCTGTTTGAATTGTGTCTCTCACACTGCGTCGTACTTACGGTTGTGGGCGTTGTCCTTGGCCCATGCGCAGTTGTCCCAAGTGCTTTGGTCGATGACGTTGGGTGCCAGTTTCAGTTTCGGTGGTCTCGGCGGTTCCGTGTTTGTGTTCCTCATGTTCGGCATGTGGTTTGTGCTTACGGTGTGCATCTTGGTGGTGATGGAGGGTACGTCGGCCATGTTGCACGCATTGCGGTTACACTGGGTGGAGTCGATGTCCAAGTTCTTTGAGGGAGAGGGTGTTCCTTACAGTCCTTACTCGTTCGGCGACCTGCTCCAAGATGCCACGGCGGAATAGATGGTGGATGGTGTTTAGTTGCATGTTGTTGTTGTTGTTGTAAGTGTGTAATCTGTGTGTGTAGTTGAACAAGTATGTATGTTGTGTCACGTGTGTCACGTGTGTCACGTGCCTCACGTTGTGTCACGTGCACCGGCGCTTGGCGGCTCTGCAATGCCTCGGCGCGGCGTTTTGGCGCGTTTTGGCGCGTTTTTGCGACGGCGACGCGAACAATGTGTTTTTGCCGCTAAGAAACGGCGTTTGCCGCTACGGGCGGGGCGTTTCCTTGGCGGCTCTTGGCGGCTTTTGGCGGCGGCGGGGGCCGGGGCCGATTCCCGGGGCCCGGAGACACCGGGAAGGAACAGGAAGAGGAGAACACGGACATCAACATCAACATCAACATCAACAAACACATCTCTTCCCATGTCCCACACCACCACAAACACCCCCCAAACCAAAAGGACCCTTCACCCGCCAACAAAAAGAACCGAAAAAAAAAAAACCGCCGCCATGAAAAAAAAAACCCCCAAAAAAACACCCAAAAAACACCCCCAAAACGAAAACTTCCTACATCTTCCACACAACCGACATCCGTCTTTGTTCTGCCCTGCTCTGCTCCGACATTGCCAACAGTACCAACTGCTCCTATTAGTCCACACGCCAGGCTTATCGCATACGTTATCTCTCCGTCCAGCCTGGCTCCTCGAGAAATCACCCTCCTGTGTGGGGTCCACTCATCGTTTCTTTTGCTTTAAATACGTTTCTCTCTCCCGTCCAGCTGCTTTCGGTGCTGACACATTTTTTTTCACTTGACTGTCTTCTACTCTTCTATCTTCTACTCTTCCCTCCTTCCCTCCCTCCTTCCCTCCCTCTCCACTCTCCACTCCCCCCCAAATGCACTTGCAAGCCTCCGAAACAGGCCACACAACGGCCCACACCATCATGAGCCCCGTCACCTCCCGACTCGAAGCCATCAAGTCCCAGGAATCCGACCTCCGTATCATCGATGCCACCCACACCGCCGGAGATGACGACTTGCTAGCGGAAATCGGTTACAAGCAGGAGCTCAAAAGAACCTTCTCCACCTTCCAGGTCTTCGGTATCGCCTACTCCATCATGGGTGTCCTACCCTCCATCGCCTCCCTATCTTACTTGGGACTCTCCGCCGGCCCCGCTGGTTTCCTTTGGTCTTGGTTCTCCGCCTCCATCATGATTCTCTCCGTCGCCCTCTCCATGTCCGAAATGGCCTCTGCCATCCCAACCTCCGGTGGTTTATACTACTGGACCTTCTATTACGCTCCAGAGGGCTACAGAGTGCTTTTCTCATACTTCATCGGCTTCTGTAATGCCATGGCATTGTGTGCCGGACTCGTTTCCATTTGTTACGGTAACGCAGAGGAAATCTTGGCTGCCGTCTACTTATCCCACGACGGCACCTTCGAAATCACCACGGGCAAAACCTACGGTGTCTTTGCCGCCTGTGTGATCACACAATCCATCTGCACCTGTCTCTCCTCCAAGAACATCGCCCTCTTGCAATCCACTTCCGCCATCTGCAACACCGGAATCATCGTCCTCTTCTTCATCGCCGTCCCCATCGGTAACAAAGTCAACGACCGTGGCTTCAACGACGGCAAGTTCATTTTCGGCCAAGTCAACAACTTCTCCGACTGGCCCATCGGCTTCCAATTCGTCCTTTCTCTCTTCACCGCCGTCTGGACCATCGGTGCCTTTGACTCCTGTGTCCACATGTCCGAAGAGGCCAAAAACGCATCTCACGGTGTCCCCATCGGCATCATCAGCTCCGTCAGCTTCTGTGCCATCTTGGGCTTCTTCATCATCATCTGTATCAATGCCTGCGTCAACCCGGACATCCAATCCGTCATCGACACGGGCACCGGCTTCCCGCTAGCTCAGATCTTTTACGATTCCCTAGGTAGAAACTGGGCCATCGCATTCATGTCTCTCATTGCCTCCTGCCAATGGTTGATGGGCTCCTCCATCCTAACCGCATTGTCCAGACAGATCTGGGCTTTCGCAAGAGATGACGGTCTACCATTCTCATCCTACGTCAAGGTCGTCCACCCAAAATTGAAAGTCCCAATCAGAGCCACAATCTTTGCAACATGCATCAGCTTGGCCTTAGGATGTCTCTGTCTTGCCGGACCCGCCGCCGCAAACGCCCTCTTCTCCTTGACCGTCTCCGGTAACTACACCGCATGGTGTACCCCGGTCCTGCTAAGGTTGACCTCGGGCAGATCCAGATTCAAGCCCGGCCCCTTCTTCATGGGAAACCTCGTCTCCACCCTCAACGGTATCGTCACCTGTTCTTGGGGGGCCTTTGTCATCGTCCTCTCCATGATTCCTTCAACGAAAGACGTCGACAAGACAGACATGAACTACACCGTCGTCATCACCTGCGGTGTCTGGATCTTCTCCCTCATCTACTTCTTCACTTACAAGTACAAGTACTATCACGGTCCAAAATCAAACTTGTCCTCCGAAGACGAGGTTGCCATCGATACTGAGGCCGAACAGATCCCCATCCCACACGACTCCAAGGCGGAGGAGAAGTACTCGGTTTAGAATCTGTCCTTCCCAAAAAAAAAACCCTACATGCTTTGTATAATAGTTCATTTGCATCCATCTGTTCCTAATCTTCTCTTTCCTCTATATTACGATAATAAAGTTTATACATATTCATACACAGCTTAACAACACTTCATCACATGTACAGAACCGAAAAATAAAACATCAACTTTAATTACGTAATCCTTTTTCCCCCGAAAACACCTTTCCGGTCACTTTTGTCTCCGCCATCTCCATCACCACTTCTTTCCTTCTTCCTTCTTTCCTTCCTCCCTCATCCCACAACGCAGAACAATGCCCGACATAGTACAACCGCAGTCAAGACTCCGCACTTTGCAGGACCTGCACGTTTTCGAGAACTCATCCACCTACAAAGACGTCCTAGCCTATGTGCAGAGACTTGCCAAGTCCGTGCATGGAATCGAGCTGGGAGACCCGGCATTGTCCAACCCGCCACCGATCACCGCCTTGCTAACGCTATTGGACTCCATCGACAAGCTCATCGACGAACACCCCATCAAGGTGGAAACGAACAGCAGATTCGGCAAAATCGAATTCCGTGACTTTTACGACGACTTGCACGACTCCATCGATCCCATGCTTCGCCAACTACCTTTCCACTTCGACCAGCAGCAGTTGGCGAACTTGCAAGCTTACCTTTCCAATTCTTTTGGCGACCGAGAACGCATAGATTACGGCTCGGGCCACGAACTCAACTTCCTCTGCTTCCTGCTCTGTCTGGACAAGATCGGATATTTCCCGGCTGCATTATCATCATCATCACACGACTTGGATGCTTCCGTCGTCTTGCTAGTCTTTGCCAAATACCTGCACATTATGCGCCGCTTGCAGCTGCTTTACTGGCTCGAACCTGCAGGATCTCACGGTGTCTGGGGGCTAGACGACTACCACTTCTTGCCCTTCTTGTTCGGTGCCGCACAGCTTTCCCCACTGAAAAGACCCAGACCATTGAGTATACACAACAACGACTACGTCGAGGAGTTCAAGGATAAATACCTTTATTTCGGATGCGTGGCCTTCATAAACAAGGTGAAAACCGGAGCACAGAGCTTGAGATGGACCTCACCGATGTTGGACGATATAAGCGGCGTCAAGACCTGGGCCAAGATCGAAGAGGGAATGCTCAAGATGTACAAGGCCGAGGTTCTGGGCAAGCTACCCGTGGCACAACACTTCCTCTTCAGCACAACCTTGCCCGTACCGGAGTTGCCAGATGAACAGCCGGAGGATCACTCCCATGACGATGCCCACAATCACTCCCACGGTGATGCATGTTGCGGTAACACAAATCCGTTGCTTTCCACGTGGGGAGATTGTTGCGGTATCAAGGTCCCCAGCGTCATAGCCGCCAAGGCTGCACAACAGAACAAACACAAGATTCCCTTTGACTGATTACCCGTTACACAGTTTCACCTCATCCATATAAATACACACTCAAATGTACACCTATATATATATACATACAAATACACGCATACCGCCACTCCACACATCACCATCCAAACCTTAGTTGCGACGCTGTGAACACCGGCGGTTTCCAGATCAACTTCTTCGGGTCGAGCTTGTGTTTCTTCTTCTTCTTGAGCTTTTCATGAGACTGGAACACCTGGTCGGTCACACATATCACGTGCTGGCCCTTGTAGTATCGTAACATGTTCATCGTCTGTAGCGTGTGCAATATGTCCGTTGTCGTCATCGCCGTCTGCTGCGATATCTCCTCGACGCTTATCTCATTCGGCTTGTTCTCCACCAGCAAATCATCGATCAACAAGGAGGCAATCGTGTCCGACCAAAACGCTCGGTATGAGAGCAATCCAAGATCGGATAGCGGCTTCTCCGGCGACCCCACCTTGCCCTCCTTCTTGGAAAGCTCGTACGAGAACTGGATCAACAGCTTACCGTAACCGTGTCTCTGATATTGCGGCAACGTGAGAATACACGCCACGTTGTACCCTTCAGCGCTTTCCTTCTCTTTGGAGAAATACCCGACCAAATGATGTCCCAACTCGTCCCTCTTCGTCATGCAGTAGAACAAAAACGGATCAACGTCATAATACAGCGTTTTGTGGTCAAGGAAAAACTTGGTTAGCAGACACAAGTTCCGGCACCAGGTCCTCTGATTTCGCCCGTCAATCTCGAAAAACGAAACGTACTCATCACGATAGATCTCGTTGCCCGGCGGATGCTTCAACGTGCACTTCGACCTGAATCGCTCAAACTGCTTCTTCGATGCAAAATAGCTCAGTGTGAAATCGCAAATGTATAGAGACCCCTCTTCGGTGTATTCTATAGGATACGGTGAAAAATACCACGGTTCAACCTCGTGTTTACCAATAATGACCTTCGTGAAGTTCCTAATCTTAGCCAACGCATGCACGTTCGTCTGGGTCATCGAACCGCCAGTTCTTAACTTCTTGATCTCATCCTCTCGGCTCAATTCCTCACCCTCCTTAAGCAACCCTTGGACGTTCAAGTCGTCCAAATTCATTTCGTCCTCGTCTAGTGTCTTGTCCTCCTTTTTCACCACTATCTTCTGGTCCACCTTGGGCGTATTGCTCTTTTGACTTGACGTCTTCTTCTTTTTCTTCTGTTGTTCCTTCCTGGGACTTTGCTTGGGCAACATTAGCGGCCTCTTGAAGTCGATCAAATCCTCATTAACCCACTCATCCAATCTTTTATTGAACTCCACGTAATGCACGTAATAGTTGGGCCTGCCCTTTCGTAGTTGGAACGCCAGTATCTCCGCCAAACGGTACCTCTCCTCCTTCAAAACAAACACTTTAGCACCGGGGACGACCTGACTGGCCGTGAACAGCGCCCTGGTCGCCCTTGTTGGAGGAACCAAGGCTGCCGCATCCAACGTGTCCAGCGTCTGCTCCGAATCCGACGCCATTGCCCTCTGGTTGTGCTTTCTCCTGTCCAAAACACCCTTTTGCCTCCCAACGACCAATTCATGATGCAAAATCGCCATAATTTTCTTTTGTTTTTGTCTTACGTCAGCGCTCAATTTTTTTCCGCCTCTTTTTTAGTGCAAAACAGAGTCATCCGATTTCACCGACTCCGTTGGATCTTCTTTCCTTTCTTCTGCACTCGTCTGCTACAACACACATACAACGCAGAGACACCGCCAAATGTCATACACATACCCACTCCCTGTCTTGCAAAAATACGACGTTTCCGAAAAAACGGGGTTTTTGCCCGAAGAACTACCAGTGGTGAGACTTCCTAGCTACTACGACAGCTGGGAAAACACGGTTAGCGTGATTCCAGCACTTTTGCTCACAAAACGTATCCGACAAATCGTTGATAATTTCAGGCTATTGGACACAGACCATTTAGAAACAGAGGCACAATATCGTAGAGCTTACTCAATATTGGGATTTTTATGCCATGCTTATATTTGGGGGGTCGATACACCTATTCATAGGTTGCCTGTGCAATTGGCAACTCCGTGGGTTGAAATTTCCAGCCATTTAAGAATCCCTCCGGTGGCAACGTATGCGGGTCTATGTCTGTGGAACTGGCAAGAAATCTTGCCAGTGGACGGTCTGGAAAATTACGAAGACGATGATTCTTTCCTCGACAATCTCCGTACTATAAATACATATACAGGTTCCATTGATGAATCATGGTTTTATCTGGTTAGTGTTTACTTTGAGTACTGTTGTGCACCATGCATAACGACCGGGTTAGACGCAATTAAATACGCAAGAGAGAACAAACCGGGGAAAGTCACCGAATGTCTAGAAAAACTAGCTGAGAGTATCGATTATTTAGGTAGCGTGTTGATGAAGATGGAAGAAATGTGTGATCCACATGTTTTCTATTTCAAGTTGAGACCATACCTAGCCGGGTGGAAGAACATGGAAAATGCAGGTTTACCCAACGGTGTTTTCTATGGTGACGAAAAGGAACCAAGAATGTTGAGCGGTGGATCCAATGCCCAATCTTCATCGATTCAAGCGCTAGACTTACTACTTAATATAGAACATACTGCAACTGGGGAATCGAAAACATCTGGCAGCTCAAATCCGAGCTCAAATCCATTCATGAGTGAAATGAGAAACTACATGCCAGGGAAGCACTCTGACTTTTTAGAACATTTATCCAAAGTGAATATTATTCGTGACTACGTCATGAAAAATGCCAAAGTCCATCCCGAGCTGGTGTTGGCATACGATGCAAGCGTTGCGATGTTGAAGGTATTCAGGGATAAACACATTAGAATTGTTACACGTTATATTGTCATTCAAGCGCAGAAGGAACATTCGCAAGGTTCCGAGTCAGTTCCAAAGACTACTTTGAGAGCAGGATTGGCCAAGAGCAATCAAAAGGGGAAAGTTTTGAGGGGTACCGGTGGTACTGCATTATTACCATTTTTGAAACAATGTAGGGATGAAACGGGTAATGCTGCTGCTGGAAGCTGGGGCAAGAGAATATTGTCAGTCAAGAGTAATGCAGAAAGCGCCGACGATGTCTTGCCTGCCAAAAACAAACCCTTTATTTGATTTCCCTTTCTTTCTTTCTGTATATTGTACCATATAGAATCTATATCACGAGTTCGCCAAAAAAAATTATCGACATTTTCCTCTCTGTTCTGATATGGTTCATCAAATTAACTATATGCATATGTATGTATCTATCTATTCTAACACAACAACCATAAACATTCATAAACATAAAAATAAAAATAAAATTAAAAGTGAAAGTAAGAGTAAAAGTAAGAATAAGAGTAATAGTAAAAAAAAAAAAAAAGTAAAGTAAACATTGAAGAAAAAAGAATCAGCCTTCAAAAGTGATATCCCCTAATCTATCGTAGATACCCCTATTTCTCACACACCCGTCAAAGGTTTTGAAGTTTTCAGTTAGTTTTGCACTCAACTCAATTCTATCTTGCAGTAGTCGTCTTGAGGTTTTGGAATCTGAAGATTCAATCCATTCAATTGTTTTACTAATAAATTGCTTCTCCAAGTCTCTTCTTTCCTTTGTGTACCTCTCAACTACCTCTTTGTCATGGGTTTTCAAACCATTATTCTGTTTGGTTGGTGCAAGATACTCATACTCGTAGTCATCGTCACCGCCCAAATCTGCAATTAGCTCTTTTTTATCGATAAAGGCTTCCAGATCGGATAAATGCTTTGTGAAATTGATCTTCGACGAAACAACAGGATCTAGCCAATTCTTGACAACTTGCCAAATACCATTGAAGATCCAAGGTGCTCTGTGAATTAGCAAAATACCTAGCGATTCAGGATAGTGTGCTTCAAATGCTTTGATTAACATTTTAACAGGTTCATAGTCCATATTTGCCATTGTAAAACCTTTCAGATCGAAAATGACACAACATTGGTCGGTTGGTTCGTTAAGCATCAATCTGGCATACTCGATCAAAAGTAATGTGAAAATCTCGATTTCCTCCAATGTCTGGTCCGACGAATGGTGAAATTTTGGCCTAACGATAACCAGGGGTCTATTTTTTTTATCTCTACCACGAATAATACATTTGCCTGTTTCGAATTGCTTGATAACACCATTTTTCTTCTTCTCTACACAGCCCAACTCACCCTCTCTCAAGAGAGTATCAACTTTACTCTCTTTATAACGCCATTCAATCGAAGTTGCAAACATGACAAGCGAATGGTCAACATCCCATTTTCTGGCACGTATAAATCGAAGCATAAAATTATCTGGAGAATCTTGACGAATTGCATCCCAAAATGCACCATCAACTACTTTGGGATCCAGTGAACGCAATGCCGAATGAACCTTCAGATCCGTTGAATGTTTAACGTTTGGGTCAATTGCGCATTGATTCGATAAAGATTTAGCCAACTCAGATTCGTGTTCCTCCTTATCATTCTTATTACGCTTAAGTTTGTTGAGGAAACCACCCTTCTTCTTTTCCTTCTTTTCTGGTAAATGCGTGTGTTTTGTTGAAGAAACGGAATTGGTTCTCAACAGAGGTCCCGGTGGTGTGACATGATGACCCGTGAAATGTAGAAGATACATCCAGACCTGTTTAAGAACATTTTCTTGATCTTCATTGAGATTTTGCACTCTGCCTTTTGGAAATTCCTTGCTAGTCATGTTGGAAACTGAAACTCAAAGAAGGTCTATAACCTGAACGAGAACAAACGAGTGTCTGATAAAAAAATACACGTGAAAAAACTGCAATGCACCTACTAACAAGCAACCAGTCGACAAGGAAACCAAACAGAAGCCAAGAGCACAACCCCAGCACGGACACAGACACAACAGGACTGAACAAAACTGAACAGGACGAACCGCAGACATCAAAAACTCTCACGCGAAGACTTTTTGTTCCTTTCTATAAACGTAGACTACTTTTTATATGCACACTACATCTTCTCCAGAACCGCTTCGTTGACGGCCTCTTGGCATTGCAGACTGGCCACTGCAGCTGTCTGTGCTCTCATCAAAATTGCTTCACGCTGCTTCTCTTCCGAAATGCTACCGAAACCTTGGCCATTCGAGATTTGGGCAAGAATGTCGCCGGCAAGTGAGTCTCCTGCTCCCGTGACACTAACCACGGAGCTTTCAGGAACATGAAGCGAAGGGAAATGTTGTATAATGATACCCAAATTGTGTCTTCCGTTCTCACTCACAACCGTAAAACTACTGGCACTTGGACGTTGGTCTTTGTACTGCAGTGTCTGTTTGGAAATCAGCTCACGTGAGTTCTCTGCATCGTCTGTAATTTGAATAACCAAAACACCATTTTTTCCATCTTTGATAATCTGCAAAGGGAAGTATGGGAGAAGCTGGAATGCTTGTTGGAATACGCCCACATGAAGGTACGTTTTGATTAGAGGATATCTGTGTGACGCATAAACCAACCTTTCTCTCAAATCACCACCTGCGCCAATTGCATCAAGTATATTGAACCAATTATCGATATCTTCGAATTTACCCTTGTCGGCAAACGACGAGTACATGACCTTGAGTTCTTCAACAGTTGGAGTAATAAGCTCTATAGGTGTGTTTGGGAACACGGGTAATTCAGACTTCCCCAGCTTGCCACATTTAACTCCGGATGTGGGCTCAATCATTATCTTTATGCCCATTTGAATTGCATTTCGTATAATCTCATCCATCAATTCAACAGATATGTTTGTATCAAACAAAACATATTCGGGCTTATACTGCTCCAAAATTTGAATGACTGCCCCGGATGGTATTTTTTCAATAATGTCCATATCTGCACATGCAATTGCTAAATTACCGTTAGAGTCGTGCATTGAGATATACTGTGCTGTCGTTTCATTTGGCAGATTGATTATACCGTCGGTTGGCATTGATGATGATTGGAACTTGCTTAAAATGGTTTTACCAGCACTGTCATCCTTATTTAGCGCTGTGACTAGCATAACCGGATGTTTCTTATCTGAACACGTTGCAGCCAGTGCAACATTAAATCCAACACCGCCAACACTACTGCCGATAATTTTACCTGGATTGGAATCATTGAGTTTAAGATCGGCAGAGTTGATTCTACACGTTGTATCCAATGCCACCGATCCAACAACTACTGCGTTTATATCGAGGTTTTCATTTTCCAGTTTCCTAACTTCTGGTTCTTCAACTTTAGAAGCCACCAATGGTTGAATTTGACTTTTCTTACCACCTTTCAATAAACTCAATTCAATTGCAATTTTCGATCCCATAACCGCATTGTTCTTTACAAATGCAACATTGCATTCTGCACTTGCACCATGTGTTTTTTCATACAGCGTCTGTAACAAAAATGGTGTTAATTCTTTGCCCGACACGTTATACTGATCAGCCAAAAGCAATGCCTCGTCGGTGATTCCATCCATGACTCCTTTATCCATTGCAACTTCAACTGGGGCAGGTGAACAGAAAACGTATCCGTTGTCCATGCTCATTGCATATTTACCACTGTATATCATATTTGCTGCCATGGAGGGGGATTCCCAAAGGTAAGGACTTTTAACATTTGAATCCCTGACATAAAAACCAGGAACACTAAACTTGCCGGTTTCCAGTAACTTATTTAGCTTGTTGAAATCTTTCGTATTTTCAGAATTACGTAGTAAATCCATTTCGTGTCTTGTACGTAAATCAAACCTTTCCATCATTTCATCATCAATAAATGTTGAAACGGGAACACCTTTAGTTTCCAAATATTCCATCGTACGTTGAATATCCAAAATACTTTTCGGACCTGAACATACGACAGCCACTGGGGTTTTACCTAGTTCATCGAGATCGGCACTTATATCGAACAACGTCCACGGTCTGCTAACACCACCTAATCCACCTGTCGCAAAAACATCGATTCCAGCCATATTCGATAAAATCATGGTTGCAGCAATGGTTGTACCACCGGTGAGTCTTCGAGCCATAACATTGGGTACATCACGTCTTGAAATTTTAACATTATTCATATCTGGCTGGCCTAGAACTTCGAGATATTCACTGTTCAACCCCACTGTTGGAACACCTCTGATAAAACCAACAGATGCCGGAACGGCTCCAGTTTGTCTGATCAGAAATTCCACCTCTTTAGCCATTTGAATGTTTTCAGGGTATGGCAATCCGTGTGTGATAATCGTTGATTCCAATGATACCACTGGTACATTTTCCGAAATTGCTTGTTTGACCTCATCTGAAATCACAATTGGTGGCTTCTTGGTATGTGAAAAGCATCTATATGCATGGATCGTCCGAGTAAGCACTTTGCAGGTAGTTCTTGCCGAGTACATGTTCCACTGGCATTTGAAGATGAGCTGATGAACGTATACATCAAACAAAGTGTCTACGCGGAGATTAATTGGTTTAAGAATTTTGTTACAAAATTGACAACTACACAATCAGTCCTTCTTGTTCTTACTCAACGGTTGCTGCTTCCCTGAAAACAGCTTGGCAACGTTCCTGAATAAGAACTTGAGAAAGTCGAAGGCAACAAATACCAAAAAAAGTAAAACCCCACATGCAATCCACAATGCATTATCCATAACAAACTGTTTGTTCTCCAAAACAGAATGGAAATTTTCAACTTGCCCAAACTTATCGTCCTGGACGATTACTTTATCTTTCTTCTCTAACCAGGTATCATCCTCTACATCACCTGGATCCTTTTCTGCGTCCTTTGCCCATTGTTTTTCCTTCAAGTCTTTGAGAAGGTGGCGTTCTTCGAACTTGTTCCTTTCAACCTCAAAATAACGTCCCTTGTCGAGAACTGTAATATCGGGGAATATAAATCTTTTGGAAAGTCTGAAATGTTCTTTCGTTCCCACATTCAGAGATTTGGGATCATCGGGTATATCTTTAAACTCAAGCACGGTCTCCTTTTCTGAAATCACATCATAGTCCGCCTCGTTCAAGGTCGTACCTGCTATGATCACACTCACTTTGGGTGTTGGGAACTTCCTAGTTAGATTTCGAACAAGTTCATCAATTTCAAACAAAAACTCACCACGTTCTTCAACATCTTCTAGATGAAGTAATGTGTCAGGAACGTTTATGTTAACCAACTTTTTACGTGTATCCACCATGGTTGGGATCTTGTCAGCGTCTAAACTATTGAGATTATGCTGTTCAACGTAACATTCAGTCTCCAAAACACCAACCAAACGGTCCCAATCAATCAAAGAATCATCGATGCTGTGTGATTCAAACTCAAATATGTTAGGCATGGCCAGTATTGTGCTCGATTTAGTCAATCTCGACCTTGTATGTTCCCATGCTCTGAAATCTTGGAAATCTTCCACACGTAATCCTGGAATTTTGACAAAAATATAGCTGTTACTAGAGCACTGTTCCAATGCCCTGCTTAGTAGAATGTTTGCCTCTTCGACTGTGAATGGCATTTGTTCATTATGTGTTAAAGATGGTTTTAAGCCTGGAATCAACGTGAAGGAAACGAACAATGCGGGAAGAACGTATGCTTGACGTGCATTTGCAAGTGTCAGGCAAAAGACCATCCACCAAACCAACATTGTCTGTGTGTTTATCCCCGTCATCTGATGTGCTGTCTATAGGAAGAACAGTTTTGGATCCTGGATCAAATCATCATGGAAGCTTTCTTGCATCGCTAAGACAAATTTCGTTACGTAACAAAAGACTATAAAGTTAACCTTATACATCGTAATATCAACAGTCAATACCGTCAACAGTAATGTTGTCCTCCAGGCTACTATAGTTTTCGAAGTAGGATTCGAAAAGAGAGACAAGCTTCTCAATGTCTGCAGAGCCGCATGTTTCCCGGATGGAATGCATGCTCAACTGTGGGTTACCAAGATCCAACGTTCTCACACCCAGTTTTGCACTGATCATTGGACCAATGGTCGATCCACATGGCGAATCGTTTCTAATGACGAATAGCTGCAGCGGAACCTTTGCCATGTTACCAATCTTTTTCAAAAGAACAATACCGGCAGAATTAGTTACGTATCTCTGGTTAGCGTTGATTTTGATAACTGGACCGTCATTCAAATGTGGGCGGTTCAAAGCTTCATAATTTTCAGTATAGTTTGGGTTGACACCGTGTGCCATATCTGAAGAAATGATGAATGATTTGGCCATGGTGGTAAGGAAATAGGAGCTTGGAAGTTCACCCTTGAGATCGACTTCGGGATTTGCTGTAAGCTTAGTCAATCTCTCAACGATGTTTGGCAAAAATGAGGAGTCTGCACCTTGAGCTGATAATGAGCCAACTTCTTCATGATCAAATAAAGAAATGAGTTGGACGCCTGTACTTTCCTCCAGTTTGGAGTCTGCAGCGGATTTGATGATTGCCTCAGTTGCACAATAACATGTAACTTGGTTATCCAATCTTGGTGAAAAAATAAACTCATTTTTCAAACCACCCAAACATGATGATTGGGTGTCAAATAAAAGCAATTCGAAATCCTCGATTTGTGTTGGTTCGATTGATAATTCTTGCGCAACTAAATCTAAAAGTTCCTTATTGTGCCTCTCGATTGTTTCCTTGACTGAGTGAAACTCATCGTCCGACAATTCTTCACCTGTACAACAGCCTGTAGATTTTTTCTCTTGGGGTTCAGCTTTATTGTCAACTAATCCGGCAATGGGCTTGAATTGGGTCTCCTTGTTGAACTCAAACTTGACGTACCGATCCTTGCTCAAATGAATTGCAAGTGTCGGGATACGTAAAAGTGGTCTATCAATTTTGACCAATTTGGCAACGCATTTACCGGTATCTGGATAATTGACGAAGACTCTACCGGCAACACTTAAATCTCTATCGAACCATGTGTGCCAGATGCCACCACCATAGGTTTCAACACCAATCTGATGGTAACTTTCCGTTGTTTGTTTAGAGATTGGCTTGATTCTTAGGGCGGGTGAATCTGTGTGACCTCCAACCATGGCAAACCCATTGCCAGGTTGGTATTGACCACCGACTGTGAATGCTATTAATGACGATGCATTACGAGTGACATAGTATTTGGAATTCTTCTTGATTTTACCTGCCCAGTTTGTACGTTCAGATAATTCCTCAAATCCGTTTTCTTTAAGCTTCTTTTTAACAGTGTTGACCACATGATAAGGGGTTGGAGACTGGTTGACAAAGTCCAAAAAGCCCTGCGCCTGTTGCATTGTGATATTCGACATAGTTGTTATCCCTCTAAAGCCTTTGAATGTTGTACTATGCATTCCTGGTCCAAAAGGAGAGAGATGCAAATGCAAGTGCAGGTTGAGCAACAAAATCCGGTGGAGCCTTCCATTATGCGGCACCAGCAATCCTTCTGTCTCATTGCGTCGATGGTTCAACTACGAGTTGTTTTCTGTTCCAGATTTCTATACAGGAGTTTCATCTAAGTAAAGGAAGAGTAAGATACTTTGATAGAATCGTTATATTACACTACGCTATAGAGAATCGAGTCTGTCATCGATTTCTTGTGGCGTAAGCTTCTTAAATCTAGGTCCACTAACATCGGACACACCTTTGAACCCCAGCAATTCGTCATTGGCGTTACCAATCACGCAGATCTCAACCGTATTGCCATTCATTTCACCCTCAATAGATTCCTTCAAGGTCAATAGTGCAATATGTATAGCATCTTCTAATTCTAGCTCATCGTTCCATCTCTTTTCCAAAAAAGTCTTGGCAGCGTTCGATCCCTTCCCTATAGCTGTTGCCTTCCAGGGGAAGTAAGACCCTGAAGGATCAACTTGATATAACATAAATCCATTATTTTCATCATAACCACCAATCAGTAATGAAACACCGTAAGGTCTGACACCGGGATTTTGAGTGGCTTCTTGCATGATTTTGGCAACATCGGAAACCATGATTTTTGTAGGTGGGTATTCGTTGTAGATTCTTTTGTAACCTGTGTGTGAAACTTTACGTGATTTATCAACCAACACTCTGAAATCTGGTCCCATACCAGAGTATGTCATTCCGATGTCTGGAGTGACTTTGGAAACTTTCTCTATAAACTCTGAATTTACTAGTATTGACGGATTTTTCTTTTCCGTAGCAAGCACGATACCGTTGGTGGCTTTGATACCAAGGGAGGTGACACCTTGGTTGACGGCAGCCAATGCGTGTTCAATTTGCTTAAGTTTTCCGGAAGGAGAAAAGGTCGTAAGGGAGAAAGAGTATCTGTCGGCCATTGCTGTGTTGTGTCTCTTGCCAAGCAGTTGTCAGAGTGGAAACCAGTGAAGAACAGGAGGGCAAAGCAGTTGAAACTGATAGAAAAGAGAGAAAAAACAGAAATCGCTGTTCGAAACGCCCGTGCACCGCTTTTTGGCCAAAATTTTCATGATTTTCTGTTGTTTGAACTTTTCCTTCACTGGTTCGGGTCCATTTCTGCACTGTTGTATACAGTTCGGACGTAATTACAGTGTTTGAAGTAGTAGAAAATGGCTCCGGGAAGAAGAAACAGTGATGCTAAGAAGAACAGCAAAAATCTACAGAAAAAACCTCACAGAAATGAGCAGAACGCGCAGAATAGTCAAGGTCATGTACATAGAACGTCATTGAAAAGATCACATTCGAACAGCTCGAAAACATCTTTTGTAGCTATAAAGAAGAGTAAAAAAGCAAAGAACAAAATTAAGAAGAAACAGAGGACCGACAATGCAGACGAAGCGAAACTGAAACGGGAAAATGGGTATGCCAATCTTGTTGCCGATGGTAATGATAATAATGATGATAGCCAAGATATGGATAGTGATGATGAGGTTGTGGATATATCTTCAGCATCCGATTCAAATGAAGACTCTGAATTGGATTCGGATCTAGATCCAGACTCAGGTGATAAAACTAGAAAGGACCACGAAATAATACTGCTGGATTCAGATGATGCTGAAGAAGAACAGACTTCCCAAGACACCGAACCTCCAGCAAAGAAGGCCAAAACTGCTGAATCCAACATGAATGATGATTATATAGCATTAGACTTTTCGTCTGATGATGAAAATGGAGAAGAAGTACACGATAACGCTGAAAACTCATATGACGATAATGAATACCTGAGCAACGACGAGGGAAGTTATCATTCAAAAAATTTAAGTCATAAAGCTGGTGAAGTAAACGATGAGTTTCCGTGGATTAGAAACAGTGACCACTCGAAAGAAAGAGAAATGTCCGATTGGCTCACGTCTGAAATTAAGGATTTTGTAAAGTACATTTCACCAAATGCCAAGGAAATTGAAAGTAGGAATAAAGTTATTGAAAATTTAAGAGAGCATATCAAATCGATTTGGCCGGATGCCGAACTACATTGTTTTGGTTCATTTGCAACTGATCTCTATTTACCTGGCTCGGATATCGATTGTGTGGTGATATCCAAGCGTGCCAGATATGATAACAAAAGTTCCTTGTATCAGTTAACTTCATATATAAGAAATCATAATT
Source organism: Pichia gijzeniarum (assembly GCA_030556995.1). Taxonomy (NCBI): domain Eukaryota; kingdom Fungi; phylum Ascomycota; class Pichiomycetes; order Pichiales; family Pichiaceae; genus Pichia; species Pichia gijzeniarum. Next base: position 180,771 of record JAKTVB010000006.1, read on the forward strand.
TGGGCGTGGAAGTTACACCAATTGCAAAGGCTAAAGTTCCCATAATAAAATTTATCGATCCTAAAACCAGAATCCACATAGATATATCTTTTGAAAAGAAAAATGGTCTAACCGCAGCTAAATTGATTATTGACTGGTTGAAAAACACCCCTGGTCTGAGAGAATTGGTGCTGATTGTCAAACAGTTTTTGGCAGTTAGGAAGCTGAATGAAGTCCATGTTGGTGGACTGGGTGGGTTTTCCATCATTTGCCTGGTTTATTCGTTTTTGAAAATTCATCCAAGACTCTCGACAAACAACATTGATCCACTAGAAAATTTGGGCTGTTTACTAATCGAATTTTTTGAATTGTATGGTTATAATTTTGGGTATGATAAAGTTGCACTTGCATTCACGTCTAATAAGGAGCCAATATATGTTGCGAAAAGTTCTAATTCCGATTTACTGGGGAGGAATCCATTTTCATTGGCAATTCAAGATCCATATGATCCAGCTAATAACATTTCACGTGGCTCTTTCAACTTGAGAGACATCAAGCGAGCCTTTGGTGGTGCTTTTGAATTGTTGGTTAATAAATGTTACGAGATGCAATTTTCCAGTTACAAACAACGATTGGGTAAATCCATTTTAGGTGGAATAATCAAATATAAGGGTAAACAAAGAGATTTTCTCGATGCTAGAAAACACGTCAAAAATGTTGCATTTCATGCAGCAAGTGGGAACGTTGAAGTGAAGAAAACTTCGGGTGTTTTACCACCGCTGCCGTCAGAAAAAGCGGGTATTGATGTTGAAGATTATTTCATGTCCGATTCAGACTATTCTGACGATTCTGAACATGGAAAGAAAAATGAGTATAAGGATATTTTTGACTCATCACAGAAACCAGCAAAGAGGACGACGGATAAGAAACCCGAAGAGCTATTAGACATTAGGGATGATAATGATGAAGATGAAGATGAAGATGAGGAGTGCACACCTCAGATGACAAATAAAAAGGAGCCTGATTTTACAGAATCGGAGAATGAGGATGACAGTGAATACGATCCTGCGAAGTCTGTCGGGGGCTTGAAATCTACCGCCTCTGTCGTCTCTGCAGTCTCTGCCGTTTCTGATGTAGTCAAACAGGACAGGCGCAATTATTGGTCCCAAAAGTCGGGCACTACTTTTTAATCGATAGAGGTCATGCATGTTAGGAAGGTGTAGGAGCTTGAGCTGTAAGAGTGGCCTTGACAAGATAAAGCTTCTTCATCATTAAATATTTCGACTGTATACAGTACATAAAATGTTTTCGTGATACGTATGGCACTTCGTCAACCACTAAAGCAAAAACCTCCATAAAGTCACACATCAAAGCAACTCGTCCGATGTTCCAGCATTATGGAATGAAACCTGCCCACGGAGAAAATTTACATCGTTAATACGAACCCACTGACAATTCCAGAAATCGGCCTTGATCTTTACTTGTAGGGTATTTACTATTAGGATAACAATAATCAAGACATTCAAGAAAACAAGTTATTAACCGCAGCTAAACCTGACACCTGTGCAAATCCTACCTAGATTTATATGGTGGTCTTTCATGTATGAATGACCAGCAGCTCAAATGGCTACCATTTTTAGATTCAGGCTTGAACAAAATGCTAGCAGTGCTACAAATACAATGGGAATATCTTATTTCCATTTTCACAGCATTAGTATCCTACTCTATAGTAGATGAAACAACAAGTTGGTTCAGAAAAAACATGATTTTGGTCACATGAATGTCCGAAGAAGCCATGAAGGCTCAGCACCTCACAGAAATCCTTTTATTTTTACCGACCCTATTAACGTCACCCAATCTGATCAGGGAGTTGTCAGAAGTTGTGGGCACTGTAGTGGGTTTTGTATTAGATGCAAGAAGTGCGGTTCTTGACAGCTCTGCTAGTGATGATGGTATCTTTGACTCAGGTTTGCAAGTTGTAGTTTTGAATAATATCTGTGGCTATAGTCTTGACGAAACTTCTAGAATTTGCCCTTACTGCAATCGAGAATATTCTGCAAAATCTGGGAAAAGTGTGGTTGTTTGAAAGGTTCAAAGAATTCCAAAATATGCGTGACTTATGATGCTTCATTTCGAACAGTAGTTAAATTGTTTAATCTAATATGAACAGATCTTGCTCTTCGATTTTGCAATGTCGCCAAGAGAAAAATAGGCATCATTGAAGATTCATTGTTATTTTAGTGATATTATATATATGGTAATTGTTACTCTATTACGACAAAAATGCGGTTGAACGCTTATTTAGAGATATTTAAGTTTTCCTTACTGGCTGCCTAAATACCGAATTACCTCTTAGTTAATCCTTACTCTTGTTTTAAAACTTATAGACTTTGTGTTATCAAAGATTTACTTGTTGTCTTAACCACCCAGCTGAGAAATAACCGTCTAGACATAGGAGCTGAAGAGGTCTGCTTCTATTCAGGTATGTACTTGTTTTAATATGACTTAAACGCTACTTGTTACAGAATAAAGCTACTTGCGTATTGTGCTCCATATTCGCCGGCTAAAGATATACTTACTCCTTTAGCTCGTTATAGACTACAAACATTTTATTCTGATAGATGGTTTTGGATATAAAAACGAATCCACTGTAGGATCTCCAGCTTTGGCTGAGCCATTTGCAATAAGTTTAAAACTTATCCACGTTCGATGCACAAGAAATACAACCGACTCAACTAAACAGCTCTTACTACCTATGTTATCGAAATAGTCAATATTCCGGGTTTTGTTTTCACAATCGTCCACAAGAGCCTTTTTACGATCTTATCCTTTTTTTTACACTTGATTCTAAAAAGCTTGATACATAAATATCTATACACAGGCATCTGACAATTTATTTGGCTTTTAAATTTGGCAAAACTACTACAGTGTTCTCAAGGCTTGTCCAGGTTTCTTTCCTGTTGTTTGTATCAGGAAATCTAGACCGTTCTACAGACTCGTCAGCACAATTTTTGATTTGCTCCGCAAAAAAGGGGCACCAGCTGAGCCGCCTTGCCCCGTTTTCACCGTGTGCGAGAAGTATAAAAGGGAGCACTTTTTCCCCTTGAATTTTTCTCTGGCTCTCCTTCCCCGACCTTTTCATTTCTGCTTCTTTTTCTTCTTCTTCTTTTTCTTCTTCTTTTTTTTTGAAATCCACTAATCATGATGACAAAAATTCCGCTAAACAATTACAACGTGCTGTTCCCAACAGACGATTCTATCGAATCATTGCGTGCATACGAGGACGCACTTCTCGTTAAGATACGCGAGAAGCGTAAACTACGAGTTGATGAGGAGCTCGATTCGACTGCTACCTTTTACACTACAACGAAAGGGAAAAAAGAGGCCGCTTATCAAGAGGAAACAGTTGATGAGAAAACTCTTGTGTAACTTAAAAACCTTATTTCCGTCAGGAAAAAGCAGGTAAGCAACCTTTCTTTAAGGGAGGAGATGCGTGCATGGTTTGCTGCATTACAAAACAGCATCGACATCTTGAGTAATAACATGAATAGGATGAATAATGATATGGTCAGAATGCAAGAAGAACTAAAAACGGAACTAAGGGAGGTACGGTACAGGCAAGATGTCCACGACAACATTCAGCTTTGCAGGGACCTTGAGCCCATTTCACCTATAAAGTTTATCTACGGGAATAAGCCTGGTGATGATCTCCCATCAATAGAGTCCCTTCATGACATTGAAAATTTATTGTATGATGATTACAAGGTGTACCTTCAAGGATACGGCATTGGCTTTACTCCGAATGAGACTATTAGGCTCAAGAAGAAGTTGGCTCATGCTGTCGGCTTGAGAGGCGAAGGGGCATCAGAGTATGATAAATTTTTAATGTCTATGAGGTATTCTATTGAAGGGAGATTGTCACCAGGCCCATCCCCGTAGATAAACTTTATAGGTAAAATGGGCTGAAGGTTCCTGCATGTTTCGTTTTGAGGTCTTGATACTACCATTACTCCTGAGAACAAGAAGTTAGTAGTTACAGGTTGTTCAAAGTTCAACGTATACATGCTGTGGTTTATTTCCTTCATCTAGATGTATGTGTATGTAAATTTACATAAGTTTGTTACATATGAATAGACTGTACTAAATTATAATGAGAAAGAGAATGCCCCTTTATTAGAAAAAAGATATGATATGACCATTTATCAAACAAGGGAGATTACAAATTAAAAGTATGAGTAAGAGTTCAATCCATTTCCACGTCAGTCTCCCTCCAAACAAACCCAAAGATGTTCAGGGTTGACTAAAAATCAAGAAAGAGCACAAATACCGGTGGAATTCCCTTTTTTTCGTTGACTTGTTTATAAACACATTGTAGCAGTTGTAACATATGGATTTTATTCCAGTTCTTAGCTCAAACAGTTTTGTATTACTACCACCTACCTAAACAAGAACTTTTGCATATTCATAGACAATATCTGTAAAAGTGACGATCAATATTCAGAAACAATCGCGTACGTGATTTTAGGCATGTTTGGCTGTTGAGTGCACCTGTTTGCCTGCACTGTTGCACTGCTGCGCTGAGCACATCAGAGAAGCTATGGACACTCCCGACACAATAATAGACACAGTCCTTGTGGGCCTGGCAACTTGCGATTTCGAAGGAATCAATGCACAGAACTTTTGGCCATTTATCTTTGAATTATGCCATCGTCAATTCGATGAGTTTACGCAGACCGTTGTTTGGAATTGGCTGCTTAAAGAACCAGAATTTGAAGTTTTCAGGATTTTAAATGGCACTGAAACCGATGAAAACTCTGCAATATCTTCTAGAAAGAATTCCAAGCAATCATTAATTGTACTTGAAGATAAAAATGATCTACCTGACTTCCAAGACTTTTTCTGTGATGATAATATAAGTGATTATATCATCAAAGTGAGTGAGAACTATCAATCAATCTATTTAACAGGAGTTCAACAAAAGGATAATTTATTAGGTAAAATGCCATATGATTTATTGCGGATAATAGCCAAGCACAAGGAAGCCGGTATTAACTCATTAGATTTAATCGATGAATCAGGCCAAGATAAACGTTCATTGACTACAAGGTTGCAGGTATTGGAGGATAATTTGCTCATCACCAAATTTGCTGTTTCCGTTAAAAGTTGTAATACAAATCACATGATCCATTTCAGATTTTCCAAGAAAAATGACAATACTGAGGAAGTTGTAACTGACTTCTACGACCGCTACCTTGCAATGTCCCATATAATTGATGCACTCAAGAATGAAGAAAATAAAATTAGACTGACAAGAGACTTATTCGAAGAAATTAAACAAGGGCAGCCAATTTTTAAACTACGCTGGTATAATAGAATTTTGAAATTTTTAGTTGACAATGGATTCATTGAGCTTATCCAGGTCGAGCATATAGAACGTCAAAGGTTCTTTCCTGCCGTGAGGTATTTGAAAGATCTACCTACGGCTAATAAGAAGACTGAATTGCTAGATAGAATCAAGGAAGATCAAACTCTCAATGATAAATCAAATGACGACAATGAACTTGATGAGGCAGAAAATGATGAGCTTGTTGATCAGCCAAAATTTAACAGGTTCTTTCCTCTTGGTAATCAAATTCGTGATCTAGTTCAATCAAATCCGGGTATAATAAACTCAAAAATTGATAGAGAACTTACAGGTATTTACCATACAAGACAAATTCCAAATATCGTTGAAAGTATATCAACCACTGATCCTGTTCCTGAAAACGTTAATGGTATTATAGGGCAAATTTTCCAAACTGGTAAAACTAAATTTTACAGATTTACGACTCAAAACGTTTTAAATAGAAGAAATCCAAACTATAAGTTTATAGCACCAACAGAAGATACTAATAAAAACCCACCAGCTGATACAACATTGTTCGAAGAGTCTGTCAAATACGGTAGTAGCTATCCAACTGAAAGGCGCTTGAAAGTCATCAATGTACCAAATGAAAATGGTGGTGGAAAATACTACATAATACCAAAAGGATATACAGGAAAACTTGCATCTCAATTTGGTTCAAACATTCCTGTGCGTTGTGTATTACAAGGAAGGTTTCAATCCGAAAATGGATTAGTTGTGTTTGACACAAGATCCAAAAAGGTAGAAAAAAATGTTGATGCATACAAGAAGGCTGTCGAAGCTGAAATGCGAAACGTTGAAAAATTTAACAGGAAGGTTGAAAAAGTTAAAGCAGAATCTGATACTATAATTGATAGTATGCAAAATATAGCGATATCAGGCAAAGCTAATGCTGAAGAAAATACGGAACCGAAGATAAATGTCACAGACTTCTCTTTGCAAGTGGAAAGTGGGAAAAATAATAGAGAGGATGGACGTCCTGTAATGGATTATGGACCTGAGTATAGGAGGGAGCAGTTGAGGAAAATTGCAGATGAAAAAAGGTGTGTCTGCATTAATAGTGAGTTTTGCCATAAAATGTCTCGCATGTTAAAATTAGATTATTTGATCGACCGTCGAACATTATTAAGGGATGCTAAAAGTTTGGAATCTAAGAAATTGATTGAAGTTGAGAAGTTAGAAACTGGTAAGGTCATTGTCAAATCTATAAAAAATCCACCAACTCAGGAAGACATTGAAAAATCGCTAATTGATGTCATCAAAAGTGCACCTAGAAAGTTTACTGCTAAAGTACAGGTTCAGAATATTTGTGTTCGTAACGAAAATACCCTTATCAGGGGTTGGAAACATTCAGATAAGGAAGAAAGGTTACAGAATGCTATAAAAATGTTGAATGATAGCACTAGGCGTAGAACCCGGCCCACCAGGGTTAGGATTGTTGGTGTTGATGGTAAGAGTATTTACAATGAGGAAAATGAAGAAGAAGAAGAGGAGGATGAGGAGGAGGAGGAGAAGGAGGGTGAGGGTGATGAGGGTGAAGAAACAAAGGGAGATGTTGAATTTATTAAGAAAAAAGAATCCACCAATGGAAAGGAAGACGATATTCTCGAACCCTTAATGGATGACAGAAAACGCAAGAAGCTTAAACCATCCAATAAATCGCAAGCAAGGGTTGCTAAAGCATTTAAGAAGATACGTACCTCAATCAAAGTTACAAATGAACATGTATTGGTGTTAATTAAGGCCATTGTCGTGACACAATCGTTGTCTGTTGGTGGAAATATTGATTGGCCCAAGGTTTCTAAGGTTTTGGATGATATTTATGGCGTTGAGACTTTGAGAAGACAGTGGCCAAGACATAAGAAAATGTTAGGCCAGAGGAACTTACTGCAGGCAAAGAAAAATTGGGAAGCCGCCTTATTGGACGCAGTGTCTCGTGGTGATGTTAAAGCATCAGATTTGGATAACTATGATATTTTCAGAATGTTGGAATTTTGGAAAAGCGCAGGTGCTGATATATTCATCAACCAATCTGAAAATGACATATTGAAGAATTATGAAGATAACTTCAAAACGCACTATTTCAAACCATTGAGAGATGGGTCAGGTCAAGAAGTTTTCCGGGATCCTTCGTCGATGATTGAGAAGGAACATGTTTGGGCAAGTAGGAATTTCATGTATCCTGTTGCTCAGAATAAGCATTTGAAATTATTACAAGAATGTGAAAATCCAAATTCACTACAAAGTGCAAAAACCAAATTAAAATCATTGTTTGCAACAGATCGAGATAAGTTTAATTCAAATAAAGTACGTGATTTATTTGCAGGCATACCAAAAGAATTATATTCACAAGCATTGACTGAATTAGAGGATATCAAGGCAATCGCGTTTCTTGGTGAGGACTCTAAAATCAAGTTTACACTCACAGATAGGTTAATGTTGACGTTAGATTGTAAGCTGGACGATGAATTTATTGATAATGCTAGAAGAATGTGTGACACGTTTGATGAGATCGATACGACACACAATGGTATCTTACTCTCTACTAGATGCCCGAGTGGATGTTATGCACCGATTCTTGGGTTATTCAGTGAAAACAAAATAACAGTTACGAGAATTGATCAAAAACTGGATTCATTGCATACATATTATACGAAATCTCAGGACAGAGGTAGACTAGAATCTGATTTCTTGCTTTCTCATTATAAAAGGAATGCAGCAACTGAACCGAAGAGTGTACCTAAGCCAATTGGCGCACCATGTTCATTGCTTTGGATTGATTTATCTGGTGATTTCAATGAGAAATTATGGCATAAATGTGTGTACGTTTTGATTTGGAGTATTGTGTTCAATCCGGGGACACCAATTGATACCTTGTGTGCTAGAATTTATCCATTACTAGAACCGTTTGAGGTTAAAAGAATATTGGATTGGTTGATTATGCGTGGTAATGTTGTAGCAGGTGAAGTTGGCGGATATTGGCCCACAGAATGTTGGTATAAAATTAAGTAGCTATAAATATGTTTGTACAAATATATAATCAAAGCTTATCGGTATCATCACTACGTTTATCTTTGACTAAATTAGCCAGTCTTTGGTCTCTTTTAAAACAAGTGACTCTGGTTTGCATGACTTGGTCTGGTTCGACGTTGTTCATCGATAATTGGCCACCACATTCTGGACATTCATTTGAAGAGCTGAGATACAATTTAAGAGCGTCCAAATCATAAGTGTGCCTACACGTTCTGTTTCTGTACGGTTTCACAAAAATCTGTCTTGAAATAGGACACGTTAAATCCACCTTACCTCCGCCAACTTCAAGATCATCTTCTGCGCTATCACTTTCAAGACCAAACGGAATGGGCCTTTCCGGATATATCGAGACAAAAATAATTTGTTTGAAAGTACGTATGGTATCATTTTTCAGTGCATCATTTTCTGACTGTTTAGATTTTTTTAGTGTATCTAATTCTTCTTCGTAGACGTCACTAAGTGAAAGAGCAGGTGGTGGTTTATTGTTTTCCAATGCTGTGGACTCCTCAGTAACGTATTCATACAAATTTGTAATTGTCACTTTCGTCTGTGTCGTTTGGAAAGCTTTATGTAACATCAACGAATATGCATCGTTTGACAAGGAATAAGTGTTAAACGCGTCATCTATACCTGATAACCAAGCTTCGTCAATAATTGATTCGTAAAGTTTATCTTTCACAGCTGCATACTCTTCGTCTGCTATCTGTCCTAAGTGGAATTTTTGAGCTGCAATTTCCAATTTCAAGGAGACTGTCTCAATTAAGGACTGCTGCATTTGTTGAAAAAACGGTTGGATATATTTGTCATTGTAAGTGGTTTTTGCAGGCGGTCTGTGCGTTCTGAGTGCTTCTCTGCTTCTGCTAGAAAGAGGATATGTTTTTGGTAAAAGGACCTGGTCTGTCATCCGATGTGTATCTGTCTAAAAGATATGTGTCAAACGTCAACATGAATGTGCCACCAAAATGAAGATAGTGAATTTGCTGGAAAACGCGGTGAGTGGGTTTAGTTGTTCGTTGAAAAGTGATACTTCTGAGCAACTACAACGGTGGGTAGTGAGGTAGTGCCGATGAAGGAACAGGAGGGGCCGGTGAAAAGCGACAGCAGCAACAACAGCAACGATACTAGCAGTGGTACCACAAAAACAGCCAAGATGCCAACGCCCCAGGAAATGCAGGAACTGTACGACAAAATAACACCATTACAAAAAATTGTTACACTGCAACACATATACAGTCTGTACATGGCTGCCTCTCAGCAGCCCGATAAAAAAGAGGTGAGTTTTAATATCATACAGTTACAGCGTATGATAAATTCCAATCCATTGGTGAATCCAGATTTTGATTTCCTAGATATAAGTGGATTTTTGAACACTAACAAAGGTAAGGATAAGGGTAAAAGTGGTAATGTTAATTACAGTAAGGGTCCCGTTAGCCCCGTACAGTTAATACAGATACTCACGGAATCATTGACATTACGTGATGAACGTGGAAGAAACGAACAAGTGATTCAACAAGTGCCTAATACGATGCTGTTCAAATTGAGCAAGTTTATCGACTTAAATTTTGTCAAGGATAGGTTGATCAAGCTGTTAAACTCTTACAAGAACACGACACTCAAGGAGATTGAGGAGTTGGAGAATAGATGGAAGACTAAAAAGGGTGAAATCCAGAAAATTGAAGAGGGGAAAATGGATGATGGTGTGTTGTATGAGGAATTTTTGAAAGATTTGAAGAGAAAGAGAGGATCCATGGATAAAAAAGGCTTGGAACACAAGAAAGATAAGAAGGATGCCAATGCATCTGTATCCCCGGTGCCTGTTCCCAGTGATGTACAGGACAAAAAAATGCAAATGCCAAGGCACGTCACTGAGCAGGTTATTGAAAAGAGTTTGGAAATGGTTGATTCCAAAATTGAAGCAGCAAAAGAAAAAAGTGGTGAAAAGCAGGATGTTTTTGTTGATGCATCAGAAACCGTTGGAATGGATAAAAGGGGTGGCAGAAATGCTTCCAAAGCCCGATCATCGTCTAATAAACATAAGCTGGACGAAGGGGTGGAAACAGAAAGAAAGGGTAATAAAAAGGTCAAGAAGGAAGAACCGAGTCCTAAAATTGAAGTTCATGCCGGAAATGAAGTTGAAACCGGGGGTGAACATGCGGAAACTGATCGTGTTTTGACAAGATCCAAGACTAGAAGTATGAGTAATCATGAAGAAAGAACCAAAGAAACTGTTAAAGTTGAGAATAAGAATAAGAAGTTCCAACAGTTATCAGTACAACTCATAACGCATATTTCATCACATCGGATTGCATCGATGTTTCTCAATCCTGTTAATCCCAATGAAGAGCCCGAATATTATGAATTAATCAAAAGACCAGTTGATCTGAAGACCATCACTAAACAGATAAAGAGTAACAAGATTTCCACCATTGAAGAGTTAGAGCTCGAGATGCAAATAATGTTTACGAACGCAATCATGTATAATGATATGAGCCAGGAGGACATGTATAATGGGATATTGGACATGATGAAGGAATGGGCAGGACTTGTGTCCATGTTGAAAGAGAATATGTAGTTTCCATCCAAGTGTATAATATAATAATGAAAGTGAATTAATAACTATTAAACTATGTAACTATTTACTTTATAGAATATAGACAAGATAGAGATTTAGTGATTGAGAGTAATGATTGACCACCAATTTCAGTTTCTCATTTGGGACATGAGTTTCTGGTTTTGCTCTTGGAATCTGGTACCAACTCTCTCACTGTGTTTCAAGAACTTCTCGGCACACTTGGTCAAACAGGAGTTTTCTCTGTCTGTTAGGTTTTCAGAGGTGAAATCGTTGACACAATCGTTGAAACATCTGTCGACAAGAGAGGTGTACAATCTCATGAAGTCGGACATTTGCTTCTGCTCGACAATTTTTTGAAACTGCTGTTGTTCGTTGTAGTTGAGTTGATCCATCTTGCTGTGCTTTTCCCTTGTTCTAGACTCTTTGCCCTTGCATCATTGACGGAAGATGCCAAACAGCTGAAGAAAGTGAAAAACCTCGAGAATTCTGAAAAAACCGCTGGTGCACGGACTCACAAACACAAAAACGACGTTCCAATTTTTCACTTTGGCTACATGAATGGGATGGAATCTGGGCCTGACGTTATTGCAGGTCACTCGTTGTCAACAGAAAGGCTTGTACACCATGGGTGGGTTCAAAACATACACAGAAAGAGCAGCTTCTCACAAGTCGCCTGTTGCGGTCAGACTCTTTTCCATCATGGAGCAGAAGAAGTCCAATCTTTGTGCTTCCCTTGATCTCACTACAACTGCAGAACTTTTGTCCATTTTGGATCTTGTTGGTCCTTACATCTGTTTGGTAAAGACGCACATTGACATTGTCTCTGATTTCACCTACGAATCCACCGTTCTACCACTCAAAGCGCTGGCAAAAAAACATAACTTTATGATTTTTGAAGATAGAAAGTTTGCAGATATCGGTAATACCGTGAAGAACCAGTACAAATCTGGTGTCTTCCGCATTTCTTCCTGGGCAGATATCACCAATGCTCACGGTGTTACCGGTGCAGGTATTGTTTCCGGCTTAAAGCAAGCCGCCGAAGAATCAACTGACGAACCAAGAGGTTTGCTCATGTTAGCCGAACTATCATCCAAAGGTTCATTAGCTTATGGCGAATATACTGCTAAGACTGTTGAAATCGCTAAATCTGATAAGGAATTTGTTATTGGTTTTATTGCACAAAAGGATATGGGCGGTCAGGACGAGGGTTTCGATTGGATTATTATGACTCCTGGGGTTGGTCTTGATGATAAAGGTGATGCGTTAGGCCAGCAATATAGAACTGTTGATGAAGTTATCAAAACGGGTACTGATATCATCATTGTCGGTAGAGGTTTATATGGCCATGGCAGAGACCCTGTTGAACAAGCAAAAAGATATCAAGCAGCAGGTTGGGATGCTTACTTGGGTAAGGTTACTTACTAACTGAGTTAATTTTTTTTCTCATTAATCATTATAAATGGAATATTATTCAATCATGCTTTCTGATTCGTTTTGTTTTGTTTTGTATTTTTTTCTCCTCCTTTTAGATATTGGCACGCTATGCGGCTAGTTCATGCCGTAGGTTGTCTTGTAAATCGATCGTTAATTTCTGTCGTGTTATTTCGAATACCAATAATCCAATAGATGTCGCAGGTATGTTGGTCAGGGTGTACCTCGTAAATCCACTGTACATAAAAGCAGGCCAAGTCATACCCGACTTAATCTTCCTTGCAAACAGTATATCCAACGTTTGCTTGTACGAATTATAATATAGTCGAAACCATTTAGACGTCTCAACCTTATTTGCCTCGTTGAATATGTCTAGTGCTTCTAATCTAGCCAAATGTATCTTTTGAACTTTGTTGAACGGATATTGTATACCAATCAATGCACTTGCCGCAGATGCACCTGCAAACAGCACAAATGTTAATTGTAATGCCTTTGCAGACTTCCTGTTGTTAACATCATTTGGATCAACATCCAGCCCCCTGATTTTGTCAAACCAATCAATGACACCCTTGGTAGAACTATAGCCTTTGCTTTTGATAACCTCGAAAACTGCAAAATAACACCCAAACCCCAGACTCTCTTTTACTAGATTTAGCCAAAAGCCGGCAAAAATACCGACAATGCCAATATCCTTGAGTTTTTTCCATGCATATTTATATAGTCCGTCGTGTTTAACATCACTATCTATCAATTCAGCATAATTCGAACGTGAATACAATGCGTCAATGGGACTAGCTGCAATACTGCTGACTGCACCCGCAATGAATCCAGCACGAAAGGAATCATAGAATGATAACATCCACGCATACCAACTCTGGGTACCTTCGCCGACAATCATCCCATTAATTGACCATTTCCAACCTCTGTTCATCGTGAAATATTGTAAAAACGTCAAATATGTGGAATACAAGACGACCCCAATTGCACAATTGGCAATTATCGGTGGTAGCACTTGGTTGGGTATAAACTGCCATCCCATACGCTTGACGGACTCGTATAACAGGGCAGGACTTGAGTGTGTGAAAATATGGTACGGCTTACCAGCTAATTCATTGGCTAATAAGATCCTTGAAACAGTCAGATAATCAAACCTTGCCGGTCGAAATAGCTTGGCAGGCGTACGTATATATATCGATGTTAGTTGTAGTATGATAGCTCTAATACTCGCAGATGACGCTGAAACAACTTGGGTTGACCTTTGAGTTAATCCTGGTGTCTGTATTTGAGCCTGCTGTTGTTCACTTTCGTTTCTCGAAGACAAAGAAGACGGCCCTAACATTTACCCCGTTGCTATTTATTTCTGACTGTATACTATCTATACTTTCTGTTCCCTGTTGTTTTCCCCACAAAAACCTGCTAAAGTCTACACCCTGTTAAGCCAAAAAATTGTTTCTAATTCTTTCTCTGATGAGCGAAAATTATTTGCTCTACGATACTTTTAATACTTCTTTTATAAAGTTAAACACGTTCAGCCAGATTTGGCTACTTCTTCAACCAACTTCTTCAAGTCTCCATCCATCTTGTAGCCTTTCAATTTAACCAGATCCAAGTCGTCCTTTTTGATCATCAACAAATTGCGTAACATTTCGATGATTTCATCCTCATGACCAGTGTTTGGATAAGAGACCTTGTTCTTTTGCAATAGTTGACTCGAAATTGCAAACAATTTATCCACAACGCTTTCAACTTTCTTGAAATCATACGTTAGAATGACCTTACACGTCAAACTGAGAACATCACGTTGTGTTTTGATCATACCTTTCACATCTGTCCCATTAACTTCAGGCTTCATCAATTCAACTAGTAATCTTAAACATCCAGCATCAAGGATTTTACCCAAGGATAATTCATCAATTGGTAGTTCTTTATTGTTGATTAACAAATTACTTAGTGTAGTGACAGCGTGCGCTCTCAATTGCCTACACGGGTTATAACATTGATGAGAAACTGCTTCAATTAATGGATACCATGGCAAAATGACTTCTAGATTCTGTTTCTTCCTTTCATTAATTGAGTTGTTGAAGTTTTCGCTGTTGATTACTTCGCTTAATTCACTCGTTAGTGTAATTGATTGTAATGCAGTATTAATTAGCTCTTGATATGGATTTTTGTTGACTTCCACTTTTAGGCCGTTATCAATCAATTTATCATATTCATGTTCCCACTGTGCACCATAAGCACCAACTGCCGAAATTTCATCTAGCAAGCCTAAAATATCCATGTAATTTCTATATTCAATTAGTTTAGGATGTTGTTTGATTATCATCGAAATAAAATCGTAAACATTCTGTGTATTTTTTGGTGATGATGCAAAAACTCTCATTATAACCCAATATTTATTATTCAGAAGAATATATTTACAACTCCAAGAATTCTCATTCAATGACAACTGTTCTAAAGGATGTAAAATATCGATTCCATGCTTAACAAATGAGTCACGTGAGGATGTAGCCAATAAGTTGATTTTGTCGATTGTTTTTTCTAGCATATCTTTATTAATTTCAGTACCCGCATGAATTAATAATAACTTATACGACAAAATTCTGCACACTGTTGACATTTTCAAATCTTTATTTTTTTCATCATTCAAAATTGAATCACATTTGTTGCAAATTTGATTGATCAATTTTTGATTTTTGGTAATCAATAAGTAACAAACTGAAACTTCTAGAAGTAATAGTGATTCTTCAACATAGAATCTTTCATTCATTTCTGTTTTACTACCCGGTAACAATGCAAGTAAAATTTGAACTAGCTTATTCATATTTTCAAAATCTTTTGTTTTACTAACAAATAAGAATAAGTTATTTAATCCTGTTGTATCTATAAATTCAATTGCAGCCAGTGAAACTTCAATTTCTTCATTTGTTGGTTCTGGTGTATCATCTGATAATCCCTTCAAATACGATGAAAACGTCGAAAACAATCCGTTATCTTTTAATAAGTTTGACTTCTCAATTTGATATTCACCGATTGGTTTATTCAATTTTTCAAATTCTAGTTTTTTCTGAAATTCATCAAAAACATTTGGATTGATGAGCCCAATCTCGAAAAGTTTTAAAAATGTCTTTACCACATAAAACCATCCCTTTGTGACTCTATAATTTGACCTTTTCAAAATTCTCAATAGTACAATCATACTCAATTGGGCCCTATAGTCACGACCGAATAAAATTGATAAGCTACTTACATAAAGTGAATCCTCATTTTCCTTTTCGCTGCGCATCTCAATTATAGGTAAAGATTCTCTATTTTCGTTTAAGTATTCTGATTTTTTAATACCCGTTAGAGTGGATAAATGGGAACTTATTTCGATTATTTGATCAACAATTTCGTCCGATCCAAAATAAATGGCAATTGCAGCACATTTTTCGACAGTCGACATCATTTTGGTCACAATACTATCATGAATTGCATCATCAAACATGATTATGAATGCACTAATCAAATCCTTACAATGTTTCTCAAATAACAATTTATCGAATGAAAGTAATTCCTTAATTTCGCAACCATTATCACTGATCCATAAATCATTAATTGTCTCTGATTCTGTGAATTTCTTATTATCTTGCTCGGTGACTAATGAATGCCAGACAGTTTCAAACCATTTCGGAGTACCTTTATGTTCTTCAGGCATGATAATCTCCTTTTCCTTGATACTGTTGTACATTTTTTCGGTATACCAAACGGGAAAATTTTTACCTTTATGGCACCCACGTAAGTTTCTTTGATAGTCTGTCAACGTCATTGGCTTTTTAACGTTTGGATTATGCAAATCTGTATTTAACATGATAATAGAAAATGAAAGAACAAACATTGCATCTGAATCGGGCACAACTTTTTCTTCTTCGTCATCATTATCGCCTTCTTGAACAGTGTCTTCCTCTACCGGGTCTTGACATTCAATATATCTTTCGTTGAAGGTCGAAATAATCCGATCAATTTGTTGCGCTTCACCCGGTAACCTGAAATAATTTAATAACACTCTCAAAGATTCGTCTGGTCTTAGGTTTTTAAAGTCTAATAAACCAACAAACTCTTTAAGCAAATTTGATTTGGTCGTTTTTGCCAATAGTTCACCCAACTTCTTCTTATCTATACGGCCGGAATTTGTGAATAAAAATTTTGCAACTTCTCTATCATCACTTGAATCGATGATGAATCCCTTTTCATTCAATAGCTGTAAACCTTTTTCCGGTTTTTCATTCCATTTTTTGACGCATTCGATGAAATCCGATTTTTTCGTGTATTGTTTAATCAGTGGGGAGGCTTCATTGTTAGTAATACTTATAT
Source organism: Pichia gijzeniarum (assembly GCA_030556995.1). Lineage (NCBI taxonomy): Eukaryota > Fungi > Ascomycota > Pichiomycetes > Pichiales > Pichiaceae > Pichia > Pichia gijzeniarum. Next base: position 197,543 of record JAKTVB010000006.1, read on the forward strand.
TTTCTTGGATACCAATTTTGATTCTATCATAAATACCATTAACAAAAGATAATAACCCATCTAAACAGATTGGAGGCACATTTCCCGTTGTTAAAAGTGAGCAGTCAGAATATGAAAGTCTCAACAATAGTTTAATAAAGGAATTCGAGAGATCTACTCTATCAAAATCACAATCATAAGATTTGAATAGATTAATGAACAAGTAAGGTGATCTACACCACAAAACACTCAATGATTCAACCAGAAATTCTTTTGATTGATGAGACTTACCTGTATCAAATTCTTTTTTTAATTCTGTAATTTCACTTTCAGTTAACGAACCAATTTCAAATTTCCCCTTTTTCGACATATCGAAAACTGCATCATTATATTTCTTCAAATCTGCACTCAACATTGAATCCTCGGAGACGATCGACTGGAAAATAGTAACAAAAATTAGTTCCAATTGGATCTTCAAATAGTTGGGGAAGTTGAGTGAAAAATATAGAACCAGTTTCAGAGATAACGTAGTTAGATTTGAAGATTCACTATTTTGAATGATTTGAACAATGTGATGACAACAATCATCTGAAATTAGCGAAAATAATTGAGTGTGTTTAGTTATGTGGATACCTGTGACCTCGATTATTCTAGTTAATATTTCTAGGGCTAAAATTCTAGTACTTTCTGTGAATCTATATCTGTTTTCAGGCGAAAGAATATCAATAGTGTGGTTCAAAAATTCTCTCATACAAGAAATACCATATGGAGATAGATCTGCATCATCATTGGGAAATTCCAATGAGTCAGAAATGTCACGTTTGATAGTTTCCTCTGTTTCTTCAGTTTTTTCAATGGATTTCTCTTCAGTCTGTTGCTTAACTTCATCCACTTTCTGCTCAGTTTTATCATCATCCGATTCAATCTTTTCAGGTACTGGGGTCGATCTACCTAAATTATCAACAGGTAGGGGAACACTTGTGAATTCCAGTTGGGCACTCTTGATGTTATGATCAATTTCAGGTTTTGATTCCAACACTTTTAATTTGGAGAAAACTGTTTGGGTTATCGACAAAAGAGATGTTTCAGCGGCGCTTCTTAGCATGTCTCTTCTCCTTGTATTTATAGCCAATGAGAAACAAGTTGAGATAATTTCATACATGGAATCGTCCGTTAACAAATCGCCCATGTTGGAGTTAACCAACAATTCCAAGGATTGAATGATTTTGACTAATAATAAGTCATCTTGAGTTTGGTCTGCACCTTCGAACCTGCAATGGGCCAAAGTTGACACGATCTGAGACAATGCCTGAACGATGTTCGATTGATTCTTATTTATTATGCCATATTGTAGGAACTTGAATACTGAAGAAATGGCGATATTTGTTATATGACAGGTGATTGAAGGAGATTTAATGACAACCAAAAACGGTTGTAACAAAGTGATTATATCAATTAGTGAAATATCTTCTGTTTCGGATAGAATCAAACGTAGCTCGACAAATCCGGACAAAAAATGGTCATCATCCTTAAATTTTGTTGTGTATTTGGCAGAATTTGGGATTTTCGGGTAGGCATGAGCACTTTCATCGGAATAGGGACTGTCATTTAGGAACTGGTTTAGTAGAATCGTGGCAAAAGGACTTGAAGCCAACTTGTTATTTTTGCGCATAACTGAGAGTATGAAGGTACATTCTTGGATGACAAAGGCCATTGGGTCTATGACCCCCATGGTGAAATGAACAGACATGGGTTGATCGTCCTGTGTAGAAGCCATTGTGTGTGTGTGTGTGCCCTCCTTTGCCTGTGGTGCCAGTAGCAGTGTGTATCTGATTGGCCTTGGCCCTTGATTTCAGTCGTTTGGGTTCAAATCCGAGAGCGCGCAATTTGACACGTTGTACATATACGATACACAGAGAGAGAGCAGGACTCGGGATCAATAGAGGCTGGATAGTTATTTACATGGCATTGTGTATACAGGTGTAGAATAGTAGAAACGTTAGAAGGTCCGTGAGCGGTCACACTGCCAGGCACGAAAGGCCAGACGCCATTCTTTGAACATGAGTTTGGGGTGCAGGATGTCAAAATCGTATTTCTCCAACCGTTCCAGGTACAAGATGGTTGGAATTCCGGACATGTAGGGTAGGAAGAAGCATTCCGGGAAGCCGTTCTTCTCCTTGGCAATCAGTTTGGTAAGATGGTTGTTCTGTGACTGCGATGCCAATTGACCGATCAAGGATTTGGCGTCGGATAGTTTTGATCTTGCAGTTATGATGTGGTCATTTGCAAGTGTGGCAACGTCAAAAACCACATTTTTCATCAACTCTTTGGTGTTGGAATCGTCGATTCCCGTTTGTAAGTACCTGATACACGATTCTTCGGGCAATCTATATTTGGTGAGTGAATCTGTCGGTAGCATCAACGATTGCTTCTTCTCGGCGAAATATTTCAAGGCTATCAGAAAAGAGCCTATTGCCGTTGCTTGGCCTAGATGTGCACTGATGTCGGTCAAGATATTTCTCAAGTCATTTGCATCATCGCTGGCAGATTCCAGTAGGCTTATTCCAACATCGGAAAACCCTGTCAATTGTTTAGAAAGTAGGATGGATTGCATCACGTAGTTGATCTGTGAGTAAGTTCCTTCACCAAATGAGCACACTTCGGTCAAGTTTTTGAAACCGAGGGAGGAGTTGTTGTTTAGAAAGTGTTGGTGAGAATGCACCATTTGCTTCAACATTTCCATATCGAAGCTCAAATCTTTCAATATCACGTCGGATAGTAAGATCGTGCACGGTTCATTTATGTCTAGAACTAGATCCGGAGCAGTATCGAGTGTCAACTGGCTGCATTTCTCCAACTGCTGTAACCAAAACGTGAACTTCAAGTTGTTGAACTCCTTGGACTTGTTGGTTGCACCGGGCTGAAACCCAAATGAAACCTTGGACAATTCGAGATTGAATGATTTCAGTGCAATGAAGGAGTCTCTTAGGTATTCGGGGTAGAACTTGGATAGTAGTAACGAGGACGGATCCACCTTTGTAAGTTGTTCTATGCAATCGAACCTGGCCTTACTCACCTTGTCCGTGTACGGATCTATGGTGGAGTAGTACCTAGGACATCGGTGAAATCGAAAGACTTCAGCGGCGTGTTTTGTATGTGACCTTATTAACATGCTGTTCCTGCACCACCCGATGGAATGTACTATACTTCAAACGGTTTCTGACCATCTGGAAACTTCTCCCGAATTGAAATTGATGTCTTCACCACACCGAAAATTGAAAAATGAGAAAAAAATCGGTCACGTGATTTAGCTTGTGCTTATGTCATCACTTTATTTTAAAAAAAACCAATTGAGAAACAACACCTTCCACCATGTTGCATCTGGTGAGAATTTTCTGTGGGTTTCAAAAAACATATTTGATCAAAGACCACAAACAGGACGCAGATTAGCCAGCCCTGCCCCGCCCCCACATACCTCTCTGCTACACCATCACGTCACGTGCCGTCCCAATAGTGTGCGCACGCGTCGCCACGCTTTCCAACGCACACACAGCACCGTGGCGCAGTGGAAGCGCGCAGGGCTCATAACCCTGATGTCGTTGGATCGAAACCAACCGGTGCTACTTTCTCTTTTTTCCTTCTGTTCCACTGCACATACACAATCTCTACATCATCAACCATTTCACCTTCGACGGGCGAAACAACACACCGGGTCGCCTGTCTGCATATACACCGGTCCCGGCCATCCGAACACTGCCTTCACCACCACCTAGCCCGATGTAACCCCAACCCTGCTTCCTCCCCTGGTTCCTCCCCCCCTTTACTGCACAGGGGACGAAAAAAGCCACCTTATTAATCCACCCGCAGTAATTTTGTAACACTTCAACAGCGGATTGCAATGGTAGATACTGTCTGCTCGTGTTTGCCATTCTCCTCTCTTCAGCATTCACTCCCCGGATCCCCCTCCTGCAAGCTTATCCAATAGACCCCTTGCCATCCCATTCATCCCCAGAAATCTCTTCTGCACTTTACCCTCCCGCCAATCCCTCCCACTCCCTCCTCCCATACTTTTCGCAATTGGCCCTTACTTGACGTTTTCCATCTGTGCTTTTTTTTAACGCCTCAAATTAGATCCACCACCGAATATCAACCCCTCCAGCCTTCGAACAATTAGAAAATGACGGAATATCTAGTGAAGGATATCACATCGAATACATCGGGAATCACCCGTCCCATGTTCGTACAGGAAATAACCAAAATCGGTGAAGGTGCCTTTGGTACCGTCTTACAGGCAAACTTGAAAAATGCCTTATCCGAACCCAACAGCCCCCAAGATATCTGGATCGGACCCTTTGCAATTAAAAAAGTGCCTGCACAGACCGAATACAAGTCCCGTGAACTACAAATCTTGAAACAGACAAATCATCCCAACATCGTTGCTCTTAAATACTACTACAATTATCCAAACAGGGACGACAACAACAGGGTCTATCAACATCTAGCAATGGAATGCTTACCTTGTAACTTACAATCCGAAATCAAACGTTATTACCTGAATAAATCAAATTTTCCTGAAAGTCACATCAAAATCTTGACCTTTCAAATCGCAAGGGCAATGAACTACTTACACTCTTTCCAAATTTGTCACAGAGACATCAAACCTTCAAACATCTTAATCAACCCCGACAATTTACTGCTCAAAATATGCGATTTTGGCTCCGCCAAAGTTTTGGAGCCAAATCAACCTTCCGTTTCATATATCTGTTCCAGATATTATAGAGCCCCTGAGCTAATAGTCGGCTGTTGTGTTTACACAACCAAAATCGATATATGGGGGTTAGGTTGTGTGATGGGTGAAATGTATATGGGCAAACCCGTCTTCCAGGGCCAAGAACCGATGTTGCAGTTGAGAGAAATCACCAAATTGCTAGGTCCACCAACCGAGGAGTTCATATTCGATGCCAATCCACAATATAACGGTCCAATGTACTCGCATAAAATTTACTCCTCAACACCGGAAATAAGATTCCAAAAAGTCTTCAACAACGCCAATGCCGACGCCGTAGATTTGCTGATGAAAGTTCTTGTTTACAGTCCAACGGAGAGATACAGTCCAACGCAGATAATGGCCCATAAGTTTTTCGATGAAATCAAATCCATCAATTTCACAGTGCAGTCAAGAACCTCATCCGCCCCTTTCAAAATCGATAACCTTCTGTTCAATTTCAGTGATTACGAATTGAAAATTTTTGGTACTTTAATCAATGATATACTTCCTAGATCCTAGTTTTAAAGTCTTGGTACAATCACCAAATTTTTTTTTTTTTGTCTCCCTCTTACTTACCTATATATAGTTATATATATATATATATATACGTAACTTATTTTATAATGTTAATGATAATAATCTAATACTATCACGATCCTACAATGCCAACGAATTGTCCTCCTCAATGGTGGAAACGATCCACAAAATCGTGCAACTTGCCATAACGCACACGTTGGCGCCCACATTCTCCGTACCCATCCTAACGGTTGGACTCTCCGTGAAACCCTTGATGACGAACTTCAAAACCAACACCAAAATGCTACCGCTGAATCCAACAGCCAACAAACTGAACCCCATGAATAGCACAATACGTGCCTGCCACTGCAAACTGTTGATACCCGTATCGAATCCGCCCCCATTGGCAGCACCCACCAACTGCACCTTATCCAACGAGTTGACCACAATCATACCCACTGTCGAGCATATGAATGGAATCCAGTCAACAAACGTGACGTGGATGATCGATGCATTGAGTGTCTTGCTGAATATGGACGCATCGATCATAAGCCATAGTCCCAAAGAATATAACATTCCCGATACGTACATCGTCGATGAACGCAACGTGTAATGGTTCATGTGGAAAGGAAGAGAAAACTTGAATAACCGGTTCGTCTCTGACATTGCTTGCTATGATCTATTGACTGCTGTGTTGTGTTCTACCTCCCTATCACTATGGGTATATCAATCGTAAAATGATGTTGTAAAATTGATTGTGCGCCACGCAAACGATTTAAATTTGCTTCCTACTTAAACTATACACTACGTATGAATCTCCGTCTCTAGATCTTTCAACCAGTTGGGGATGACGTCCCACCCTTCAGGCTGGATCACTCCGTTGAATGAGAGTGTGCCCAGCACTAGGAGAGCAAACGCTAACATCTGTAAACCGTGGTACTGTTCCCATCCGACGGCCAATGAAACCATCCACACAAGTAATGTACGACATGAATCAATGGTGCTTCTTGATGTGGCACTTAATAGATAAGTTAATGTCAATCCGCAAAAATTGAACAGTGCAATCGATAGCATGATGAGAACGGAACTGTAAAGAATAGTTTCATTCCCAAACATTTGCTGGAATGACGTAACAATATCAAAGTATCCCCTACCATAAACGAGATAACCTACCACCATTGCAATGAGTGTAACCAGTGAACCATAGAATCCCTCCAATCCCACAATTTCCATCGGCTCAACCTTCAAATACGACAATATATGTTCCTCAATGACAAATTGAACTGCTGTCATCGTAATACCAAAGAAAATCAATGTCATACCAATGATGATATCGACGGATGTATCGCCACTAGTAAGAACGCTAGCACCCTTCTGTTCCTGGATGTATCCACTTAAACCAACTAAGAAAATGCCCAAGGAAACGATAAGCAAACTCAGCCATTCAAGTTTGGTTATGCGATGTCTGAGGAAAATAACGGACATAAGACCGACAATCAAAATAATCGAACCTCTCGTCATTTGATAAATTGAAACAGGTGTGTATAGCAATCCAATATTCATCAATGTTGTACCCAACAAATCACATGTCGATGGAATGGCCAAAACAAAAGAATCTTTCAAGGTTGGCCTTTTTTTGCTGACTTCAGTTTCCCCATTCTCAACCAACCTTCTCGTTTCATCATCAGTGCCAATCTTTCTTGAGTTTTGATATCTGATCAAGAAAACCGGGATCCAACATAACAGCTCCCCCATAAACATTTGCAATGTCTGCAGCACAGGTTGATCAAAATACAGTGCATTCTCTGCACTATTACAGTGTTTGACACATTGCAAGTCTTGATACTTGGTCAGTACGGAATTCAGAGATCCCGATACAATTGTACCTATAACAATAATCAAAGTCTGTTCAGCAGCCAGTTAGTATCAGCATTCCCCAAGAAGCACATTCTCCATACGTACCGTGTAAGCCTGCATTTCCCACGTCTCTGCCACTGGAAGAACCAGCTTCCTTGTAATTGCAGAAGCACCGATAAACAGTTTGGATTTTCTGTGCCGCACCGTTAACATGGCGTGTTCCCAAAGAGGCAATTATGGGGCTCACAACACACCTTCACCAAAGGAACAGTTGTTCAGCAAACATATGGAGTCTGCAGCATACAGTATTACCCCGCCAATCGGAAAAGGCGCCTTGGTCGATAGCTACATTACAAATCACTACAATGAATCATTTTCGAGTTTGTCAGCACCTTCGGAAAACGACCCAAACACAGACTCATCAGACGAGGAAAATCCAGCATTGGTGCAAGAAAAAGCGTGTTTCTTGTGTGAATATCATCTGAAAAAAAGGGTCAAGTCCGATGATGCATTCAGTTATGTCAATTCTAAGATTTACAGCCATACTCATGCGAAAAAAAAATACGATCCCGTACATTTCTTCCTAAGTATACTTCCAGTTGGAAGGAAAAGATTACCACTCTCATCAAAGCCCACAATTATTTCATTTGAAGCACACACAAACTACATGCACATGGATATACCCGATCCAATTCAACCGTATCACAGTCCTTATTTTGCCCGCATCCCATTATCAGAATATGTAAGTCGACTTGACTCCGCCAAGGAAAGAGCCTTGTCCAACTTCCCCGCCATAGAAGTAGCCAACTCCAGATTCCTACAGTTTGCAATATACAACGCTAATGGGGAACTACTGATCAGGTGGCTGGAGAAAATAAACGTGCATTTGTTTCAAAACGAAAGATCATTTCTTCGATACTCCCATTACAAATGGGTCACGTGGGATATCTCGATAAATGGAACTCACAACGTGGAGTCTCATCAGTCCAAGTTCTTACAGAACATGTCTGAAATTTGCATATTGAACTATAAATCACGATACTTCTTGGTAGGCTCACTCAACATCGTCTTCACCATAAGGGCAACAAACTATACTGCGCCCTACAGATCTGCAATATTCACCAAGGTTTGCAATACGAAAGTAATGGGCAAACCACTCACGTGCAGGGACATAAGAAGTTTTGATAAATCTTATCCGCAGTACACCAATATCGGATGTGCCAAATGTGCAGATTATGGGAGGACCTTGAAAAAAGAGGTGACCAACATGGAAGAAAATTATGGGCTGGATATGCCACAATTAGAGGCATTAAGGGTGGGGAAACTGCTTGGTGATGTCACCATGTTGGATATAATGGAGGATGAAACGATTGAATAGTATCATGTCTAATTCTAAATAGTTCTAAAGATATAACTCACTAAAAGGAGTTTTCCCGGTGAATTTCTTACAACATCCCGTAGCTATGCATTTCAAAGGTGCAGAAAATGCTGCATTTGCAAAATCTGAACGTGAGGCACTCACAACATCCAAGTTCTTATTATTCTTCTTGACTTTGCCGATCTCCTCTCTCCTTTCCTTGGCACTCATGGCACGGAACCTCATGATATTATTGACACATCTACCACAGTACATGTGTCCACACGATCCAAAAAAGACTTTTTTGGACAAATCGATTTCAACGTCCGTAAACCGCTCCCATGCAATCCAAGGTGACACAAACCCTTCTTTAATGAACTTGTTTATCTGGGGCTCATTTTTGTCATTTCGAGCGTCGTCTTTTTCATTGCATTCACGTGGTATGCCTTCTAGTAAAGTTACACCACAGAGCACGCAAACGTCAATTTCTGTATCTGTGCCCAGATTGTTACTGAACTTGTCCTTCAGTGAAACGTCAACACGAGAGAGTTTCATTTTTTTATTCTGTTCCTCATTGGCAATTGCAGTTCTCGATCGAATCCTTTGGTTTTCCCTTTCTTCATCCCTCGAACGCAAAATGTTCATCACATTCGCAGGTATATCATCTGTGCCGATCGCTCCTTCACCCTCGTGATCTATTAGTTCCGCCACCGGCGCAAATGCGTCAAAAAGAGTGAACCCTCGACCATCACGAAACCCCAAGGATTGTAAAAATCGAAACATGTGTGAATATGATTGAAGGTTATCTAACGATAGACTTGAATGGTGATTCCTTGTTCTTCTATTCCTACCTCCATCCTCATATCCTGGTGTGAGAGAAAAATCAGGATCAGCTGCTGCTTCTCGTGCTCTCTGATTTGCTCTCATCTGCTGCTGTCGTAGGGTTTCTTGTCTCGAGGTGTTTTCTCTATCGACACGTACAAAATCACTCAAATTCCTTGACCTACTCCTACTACTACGTCCCGTGTCAGCCATTATATTCATTTGCGATCTTCTACCACCGGTTCTAATGTCAGTAGAGGGGGTTGTAGGAACGAAAAGTGGACCCGATGGTGTGTATAGTTCAAATCCTGGACTCGATCTGGATTGCAGAATTTGGACATCGGGCAAATCACGTTCGCCAAGAATTTGGATATCATCATCATCATCATCGCCATCTTGTTCATTACCCACTGCAATATTTGGACTGGTGCTGTGAAGCAAATTTCTGAGATGTTGCCTTTGCGCCTCTCTTGCATCTCTTATTGACCTTTCATCGGCGGACAGCGCCATTCTGACACGCGAGGAAACCGAGTTGGTTGGTCCTGCAGTTGCATTATCCGAATGAAACTCAGCATCATTTACCGAATTTCCAAGTGTATTGCTCAAATCTTCATTATCCGATACAATCAGTATGGTATTATCCTCATTTATATGCGAATTTGGATTGATGTACAGGTCTGGTTGTTGCTGCCGAGATAATCTGCGCCTGCGTTGATTTCGTTGTTGACGTAACATTTGACGTTGGTTTTCCCTTCGGAGTCGTCTTTCTTGCAGTCTATGTTGGGTTTGGAATCGCTGTGCTAATCCTGAAGGCACCGCCACCGATGACGACGTTATTTGGATATCGTCTTCGGCATTATCGCCATTTTCACGCATATCGGTACCGGTACTGGATATTGAATTTTCTCCAAGATTTGATCTGGATAATCTGTGAGGTCGGCTCCTAGCTGAGGAACCGTTTGGGTTTAGCTCTGCGTTTGAAGAGAATGACATGGAATGGGAAATGAGAGAGAAAAAAAAGAGCAAGAAGTGGTGTATGCATTGATTGCCCTTAGAGTTGGATAAAATGTAAAACATGTTGCTCGCCTGTTGTAGTTTTGATTTTGGGTGTGATTTTGAGTGTGATTTTGAGTGTGATTTTGATTTCCATTCCACTTCTGGATTTAATCTAGGTTCTGAATTTGATTCCGATCTTGAATTTTAGATGTTTTATTTAGCTATTTACTGTAGAAGAAGGAAAAGAAAAAAATTATATAATTATGAGATATATTTTTAGAATAGGAAGAAAAAATAGGAATAAAAAGTAAACAAAAGTATTAATACACTTACAAACCACTTCTCTTATAGGTACCAACGACGATACAATGGTCTCTTTCATAAGGTTCCAAAGTCAATTGTTCTAAAGGTTTAATTCTTTCTTCTCTCATTTTTTGAACTTCTCTTGCGAAAACAGTTTCGGCATCCACGGTCGAATCGATACAGTTGGCCTTGATGGAGATCACAACTCCACCACCGTCCTTTAAGAACATGTGAGCGTTTAATGCGATAATTCTAGCTTGATCAGGTTGTGCAACATCGGCAAAGACGACATCGACCATACCGACTAACATACGGTATTTTTGAGGGTGTCTAGCATCTTCGACAATTGGGATGATGTTTGGTCTCTTCTTGGCCATGGAGATCAATTCTCTACCCGGTCTGTGGGAGAATTCAACTGCGTAGACCAAACCTTCAGGACCAACGATATCGGAAACGTGCGACACGGAGGTACCGGAGGCAGCACCAAGATATAATACCTTTGCACCTGGCTTGATGAATATTTGATCTAAACCACCCATGATACCAGCGGCCAATTTCGATCTGAAAGGATTCCAAACTCTGTATTCAACTTTAGTTGCTGGGGTGTTAGGGTCCGTTGATGGTTCTTCGACTGAGATTCTCTTTTCACCATAAACTGATTCACCAGGTGCAACATTTTTGGTAACTAACAAATCTTCCTTACCTCTAGCAATGAAAACACCGGCATGTCTATGTGGTTCAATAACAACTTTTGCACCACCTCTAGCACCAGCACCTGCACCACCTCTGCCACCTCTGCCACCTCTGTCACCACCACGACCACCTCTTGAACCACCACGACCACCACCGAAGCCACCTCTTGAACCACCACGACCACCACCGAAGCCACCTCTTGAACCACCACGGCCACCACCAAAACCACCTCTTGAACCACCTCTGGAACCACCGCCGAAACCACCTCTTGAACCACCTCTAGAACCGCCTCTACCGCCTCTTTGTACGAAAGCCATTATCTATGTATGTATCTAGTGTGTATTTGCAATTGTACGGTCTGTGAAAACACCTAGCACTGGGGAACTGCAAGCAATATGAATGAAGTGAAGGAGCATAAGGAAGCACTTTGGAAAATTTTCACGAAAAAAAAAATAAAAAACGGAAAAAAAACGAAAAAAAAAAAAAATTGAAAAAAATGAAAAAAATGAAAAAAAAAAATAAAAAAAATGCGAAAATAAAAAAATGGAAATTACGTAATCGCCGTCGGTCGACGCCAAAAAGCGCAAACGCCGTTTTCGGGAAAGTCCGAGAAACGGCTTTTTCACTTATCAATTCGATCCATTAACCACTTCAAGATAGACATCAAAACGTCGACTCGTGTTGGCACCGTCTTCTCCCTGGCCTTGCGTGGTTCCTTTTTGTTGCTTGTTTGCTTGATCTACAGAAAATGTCCATTTATTCCACCAAACAAAAGATCTTGAAGATCAACACCCTTTACTGCTCCCTACTGCAGTCCAAGCCCTTACCCACAAAGGCCTTGACACTGCTTTTCTTTGCGCTGTTGAACGAACAGCTTGCTTCTTTCTTTGCTGGGGACATCAAAAAGCTTAGAATCACCTCCAGGGTGGCGATTCCTCATACGTTGACCAGAAGAGTGCCATTGATGGGATTGTTCGCTTTGTTGGTTAATGCTCCTCTAACCCACTACGGTTATAAAATCATTCAGAGACTAGTACCCTCTCCGTTGACTCCACGCAAGAAACTTTTGCAAATCTTGCTATCCACTGGTGTCATCACGCCGATTTTCTGTGCGTGCTTTGTATCTTGGATCGGTCTCATCAATAATTTGTCAAAATTCACTGACTTATTCAGAAATGAAAATAATTGCCCGGACTCAACCAAACCCTTATTTGATAAGATTAAAAAAATGCTCTTGCTAACAAAATCGATTATTCTCAACTCATTAAAATCGAGCTTCACCAAGGTTGTGTCAACTTCGATTGTCACAAGTCCCATCTTCATGATCTTAGCACAGAAGTTCATTATGCCGGAAGCCTGGGCCGTGTTCTTCGCGTTTTGTTACTTCATCGTTGGCACCTACAATAACACAAAAGTGAAGATAGCACAGAGAAAACAGAGAGAACAGATGGAAAAGGAGCAAGCTTTGCAGAAATCCGACTAGTCTGCCGGACAGACTTTATGTACAAAGTAGCTTTTTATATACAGTCGAAATAATATGTTATCCACAATCGTACGGTGTGCATACTTTTGCATTGAGGTAACACACCGTCAGTGTCCATGCTATGAATGAATCCAAGAGCGTGGCATGTCTTGGGTTCTGCTACAAAACAGTGGATACTGTTATCGCAATTATCGATCTCCTGTAACATCTATGTATCTAGATCATTAACACGCTGCATCAATCTATTTTGCAAAATCCAATCAACTTAATCTTCAATATGTTTCCTATTCATATCTCCAGTTGTCGTATGACATCCAAGCAGATGACTATTCTTTCCTTCTAAACACCTCTGGTGTATGAACTATTGGTCTAGATTGAATTCTGTTACGGAATGCGGCAACTGCATTTTCTGGACCTTCCCAATCACCAGAGATTGAGATTGTAGTATTGGTTTAACCCCTGTCAATACATAGCTGTCATACTCGGTGGCACAATCTATGCTGTTTGAAAAACATGATGAGCCAACGACGGATCTGTCTAGCAACAGTGACTGCGTCTGATGCAAACAGATGTTGTCATTATACACCTTATTTCCTAGAAACATGCATCAATAATCCCCATTATGTAACGGATCACGCCCACCAAAAGCAGACCTAGATGCCGGAGAATATAGCCGCCCAACTTAAACGCCAGAGCAGTGGCACCAAAGCCAGAAATTGCTTTCAAAGCCAATGCTCCTATAAAACAGGCTAAATCATCTGCAGATGTGCCTGGAGGGATTACCCCATTTTCCGTGAAGAATCTATCTGAGCAGTATGAACAAAGAACGGTATTGGCACCTTGGTATGCCATGCAAAATACTGCAATTCCTCCAGCGTATATAGCATTCCTCCAGCTCCCCAGTTCTATCTCCCTCAAACCCAGTTTAGCTTCTGACGTTCCAGCAACTACAACTTTCTCAATTATCATGTCCGTCGGTTGCTCACCACTTGTGAGGATACCGAGCAGTTTCATCAATTGAAGCAGGCATAAGCCAGCTCCCACAGACATAAAGATAACTATGCAAATAGCACGCAATTGCGGTTGGGGCATAGTCTTGGCCATATGCTCATGAGGATTGGTGCTGAGGAACACCATGATCAGTGAGACAGTAATGCGATGTGAAGTTAAAACAATAGCAACAATGTCTGCTGAATGATATGATCCAAGATTTGGCTCCTATCTATAGCATTCCACTTTCTCCTTGGGCTTTTCAAAGTGGAAGGAGCAGGCCACCCGTCAGCTACAAAGATACACGGACAAGAAACCCGACCCAAATCTGTCTCCCCTCATTGGAACTCGACACTTTCCACCAGGCTCCTAACCAGCCTCAACTGTGACCTTATCTTGGACATCGGGCTATACCACTATAGAGTCCTGCTCGTAGATGTAATTATATAGATCAGCAACACTTGACACCACAAATTCACATCAACGAAGCCCATTTATGTTACAAGGATTCATACGTGTATAAAACAGATAAATACTTAACTTCAAACCACCTCTGTTGATCCACTATATGCCTAGATTGACATCACAATATAGTGTATGCAAACAGTTCATTCATCATCATCCTCTTCCTTCATCTTGCGAGGTGGTAAAACCTCTTCAAAGGCCTTCTTCCAGTCTTTGCATTCACACCATGTCAACAACAACTCCACGACATGCGCAGTGGTCAACACTTTTCGCCCGCTTAATTTGATAAACTCATCAATTGGTAATCTACGGATCCTGACACCATTTCCCAATCCTTCAGCGGTACCCTTACACAAGTTCTTATGACGTCCCTTGTCGACGATCCCACCAACAATGTATATCTCACCAGGTTGAAGTTCGTCTATCTTCTCATCCGTATCTGCCGACAAATACACGACGTTCGAATAATCGGCCGGTTTGTTCTCTCCGTCCCATGCATCAATGACATTTTGTAGACTTGATTCACTAAACTGTGCGCATTCGGGATCCCATTTCTGATAGTCTGGCAGCACCTTATCGAATCTTTCCTTCAACCTCTTATCTAATCCACTGATAACCAGCTTTGCAGCTGGAGCAATATCAAAATCGTTAGCCTTCTCCATTTCTTCCATCTTTTCCATTCGATCGGAGTAATATTTCTTTACAGCCTGTCTGTTGGACGAGTAGGCCCTGGTGATTTGCGAACTCAAACTGACTACCTCTTTTTCGTTCATGTAGTCATCATACCCGCAGTCGATTATAACGCCGATCTTCTTCTTTTCATCGATCGGCGGAACTTCCACGGTGACTTCTCCGTTCTCATTGGAGACACTCTTGGTGATCTTGTTTTTGTTTCTAGAGCGCAGTAAATGCTCGTATGGTTCACCGTTTGCCTTGAGTTTGTCAATAATTTCTCGGCGCTCCGCATCTTTGTCTTTACGTAACTGTTTACGATGTTCTCTGTATTGAACTTTTGTGTCTTGGTGTCTTTGCTTTCTCAACATCTTTTTGTACGCTGATTTGGTCATTCCCTCGGGAGGAACCAGCTTCTCCCCAGGTTTTCTAGTATCTGCATTGCCCATGCTTGCTTTATCCTCACTCATATTGGCTCTTTCGGGGTGGCGGTTGCGTAAAAGCCCACATGATACTGATATGCATGGTGAAGATTTTGGAAATTTTTTTTCTTCTTCGAGAATGTGAAAATGAGGGCTGTCCAAGCAACAAGTACTGTGTGCGTACTCTACCAAATTCAAAAGATAGTCGGGAATGGAGCACTGGGTGGTATTAAAAGCAATACTACAGGCACGCAGTGAGAACTTGTTGTTGTAGGGAGTCATGGAAGCTATTCTATAGGATCAGGAGGTTTATGCAAAAGTGTGAGTTTATATTTTATGCCTGCAGCTAGTATTTAAAAGGTTCCTTGAATGTTGTAAAAAAAAAGAAAGTGGAATTTGCAAAAACATTGGTTGCAAAGAGTTTAGCAAAGAATCCACTCCTTTGAGTTGCTGTTGGTATTATGTCAGTCACATGGACTGGTATTGATAATAGTAGTAGTAATACCTCCATTCACCAAGAAAAAACCATGGGTGACTATGATAATCAGTAACATACAAGCTGTTGAAAGATCATGCTACACTTCTTTATACTGTAGAGAGACCCAGCTGAGCCGCAAAGGAAGCAAAAGTGTAGTTTTCTTTCCCCCTTTTTTTACATTTGTTCTTCTTCTTCTGCTTGTTTCCATGAAATGTACAGATCAAGATGTCCAACATACCTACTAACAACCTAGGCGTCAGTCCTCCAAAAGACAATTCTTTCGTTGCTTTTGTGCAATTATCTAAAAGCTTCATTAGCACGACGTACGTGAGAGAAGGAAATTAGATGAAGGATTTGCCGGAAACTTCAACATCATTCACACCCGCAAGAAAATGGATATTTGATAAAGAAAAAAAAATGGCATGGAAATTAAGTGTTCTTTCCCAGGTGAACTTTAAAAGAATGTCGTTGAAAATGTAAAACTTTTCAGGAGCGTTCTTATTAAAGCCAATCGTTTTTCTTGTCGGTGAAAAGCCAGATGAGTGGCCACCCAATGCAGGGATAAGTGTCATTGAAGTTCCACAGAAAAAAATTGGATAACCTATTGTTGGAACATGTCCTGTCAATGAAGCCACTAGTCTCCAGAAAAGTTGTTTTGAAAAATCAAGTATCTAAACTCCTTTTCCTAGCGGCAACCGTGTATTCCTAGTCAGATCCATGTGCTAATAAACTTCTTCAGTGTCAAACTTTGATCTCCTGTAAAGCAGCGGTGGCAATGAGCCTCCTTTAATAATCGCACGGTCCACCAGTGGAACGGTCCGGTGGAACTCCAACGTTTAAATTGCTAGTAGAGATGCTGGACATCTTCATCTGCACATCTTGCAAAAGGAAAGGAGGTCAAAGCAAGGGCAAAACGGGAGAAGAAGGGAAAAGTGCCGCTTTTATAGGGTTTTCCAGGCGGCTCATCGTTTCTTCTTCTCTCCGCACGTTTCTGTTGCCCGTGAAGAGCTTCTTTGCCAGAATGCTGTTGATTCCTCTGGGTTTGCAGGCGACGGTAAGTTCATCTGCTTTTGAAAACACTTGAAGCGTTTGCTGTCTGATGAGTTGTGTGGGATTCAAAAAACGTGGTTGTGTTACAACCAAATCACAGTTCCTGCGGCTCCTGCAACACCTCCCCCCCGCCGCCGCCCACAGATTTGTGGACCGGTTTGTGGGGAAATTCTGCGCCCGCCCACGAATCGCCCACAACTTTCCCACGAAAAACGCGGTTTTGGTCGGGAAAAAAATTTCCCCCCCATCAAAAAAACGCCCGCCGGCGTTGCGCGCCCGCCGCAGCGAAGATTTTTTTTTTTCACCGAAGAACAAAATTTTCATCTTCATGTGGATCCATGTCCAACTCCAACTCCAACTATTCACATTGTCTGTCTTGTGATCGTTTCTTCTTGTCAACGCAACAATGGCACCTCCACCGACCCCCTTCATTAACGCCCAGGCGGTCTCAGGAATCACAGGTTCCATTTCCATCGCCTGCTGGATCATCGTCTTTGCTCCCCAGATATACCAGAACTTTGCTCGTCGCAGTGCAGAAGGCCTCTCTCTATTGTTCGTGGTACTATGGCTGCTGGGTGACGTCTTCAACGTCATCGGTGCCGTCCTACAGGGCGTCTTGCCAACCATGACCATCCTTGCCATCTATTACACCCTCGCAGATATCGTCCTCCTATGGCAGTGTCTTTATTACGGACATGGTACAAAGAAAATCGACCCCATCCACCTCTCTCCAGCCAACCCTCTCACCGAGGAGTCTGAACCCTTGCTCGAATCTGTTCTATCCAACGAGCGTCATTACCACCATCACGTGCACCATGAAGAGGATGACAACCAGCTTGCCTCCGAAGTGGTGATGGATGTCGAAACCAGCGAACATCCAACAAGTTATCACGATATCAATGGTTCCAATCCTGGCAACGCCAACACCGAAAACGATAACAATGACTTCATTGCAGCAGCATCAGTATCCTCATCGTCATCATCTTGTTCGTCCTCTCTCACTCAGGGTTCAGACCTAATCTACAATTTAATCATGGTTTCTTTGGTCATCATTGCCGGTTTTGGTGGTTGGTATTTTGGCGATTCGGGCAACAGCTCCGATCCGTTGCCACCACCTAAGAACGACGAAGATTGGATATTCAACCCCTTAGCTCAAGTTTTCGGTTGGTTCTGTGCAGCATTGTACCTCGGTTCCAGAGTGCCCCAGATCCTTTTGAACTTTGAACGTAAGTCCTGTGAAGGTATCTCGTTCTTGTTCTTTCTTTTCGCATGCTTGGGTAACATCACCTACGTTGTTTCCATTCTTGCCGTCTGCACGGGGAAAAACTACCTCCTGGTCAACTCCTCCTGGTTGATCGGCAGTGTCGGTACCTTGTTCGAGGACTTTGTTATTTTCTGCCAGTTCTTTTTGTACAACAAGGATGATCTTGAGAGTGACGAAGAATCCTCTTCCTCCTCGCAGGACGAATCAACAATACAACAGGTGGTTTAAACTACCGCCTCTACAATTTGTCTTTTTTTTTTCCAAACCCTGTACCTCATCTTTCACATTGTATAGTCCAGTTATATTCTAAACTCTTAATACAGTAAAAAATTGTCCGTGTCTTGGAAAAATGCCACGGACGCGTCGCGTAGTACAAATTTGCAAGCTCCATCCACTCCATCTGCTCATTCATTGTGTGACCAGCTGGAATAAACACATCACCGCCCCCCCTCTTCCCCCATTCTACACAATACAATGTCTGCCAACGTGTACACGGAGGAATCAGAGGCCCAACCATCGATATACAGGTCTTATTTGCGCCTACCCCCAATCCAGCAACGTACCGTGCGTGCGTTGTTGAGAAACGGAAGAAAAAACTCCACATACTATACACTGTTCGACGAAGATGCAGTTTTGGCAGCTGAAGCCGTGTATTCATCCCATTCCGTTTTGAAAACGTCCCCGACAATTTCACATCCGAAGGATTTGGATAAGAAAGTTAGTATCCAGTATTTACCCTTGTCAACGCCTACATTCTCATCGTTGTTACAAAATTTGATTTTGGATAGAAATTACAAGGTGGAAATATACTGCATTGAAAATGAGAAAAACCACACCTGGAAACTACAACACTCGGCATCTCCGGGCCACTTGGACGAAATCGAGGATTTGTTGTTTGCCAACGTCAACGCAAACGAAAACGAGGGAGGAGGCCCAGATACAAACTCCAACCTAGAAATTGCATCCTCCTCCATCATTGCCGCCTTGAAACTTGTATCATCTGCTAAGGAGGGTAAAAAAGTCGGGTTGGCATTCTACGATCCAAATTTGAAGTTTTTGGGGTTGTCCGAATATCCGGACACGGATCTGTTTTCAAACACCGAATCAATCTTGATCCAATTGGGTATCAAGGAATGTATCATTCAAGCATCACCTGCAGCCAACACTGTTACAACAATCGACCCCGATTTTGCAAGATTGTCACAGACAATTGATAGATGTGATATATTGATCACACAACTGCCATCTTCCTCATTCAATTCTAGCAATTCCGATCAAGATTTGGTCACTTTGACTAACAACGAACACATTTTGGCAACCTCGGAACTTGCATCTTTGACAACTGCACTTGCCTCATCCAACGCATTGATCCTGTATCTTGCGCTGTTGAGTAATGATTCCATCAGGGGTTCAATCACTATCGGCAAATACGATCTCGAAAAATACATGAGGTTGGATGCAGCCGCCGTTCGTGCTTTGAACTTGTTTCCTCCGAATGGTCAAAACACGAGTAACGTCAGCAATGCCATTTCCAGTGCTCCCACATCCATTTTCGCCTTGCTTAATCACTGTAAGACATCGGGAGGATCCAGGCTTTTATCGCAGTGGATCAAGCAGCCATTGATTGATGTCGATGAAATCAATCATCGTCATTCGCTAGTCGATTGGTTTGTGAAATCCACCGGTTTGTTGGGCAATCTTAGAAGTGATTTCTTGACCCACGTCCCGGACATTGCAAGACTCGTTAAGAAACTGACCAAAAAGAGGTATTCCGGGTTGGATGAAGTTGTCCGTTTATACCAATTGGTGAAAAGCTTGGACGAGGGGTGTAAAATTTTGGAAAATGGATTGGATAATGTCGGCAATGATGTGATCGATTTGGTGCATAAGTTTTGGTTGGATGGTTTACTTGAACACAGCGATATATTAAGCAAGTTTTCAGAAATGATTGAACAAACGGTTGATTTAGAGTCGCTTGCTAATGCTACTTCGGCAGCTTCTGCCTCATCGTTAATTCAGATTAACCCGCAATACGATGAAAGGCTCATGGAACTACAAACGGAACGTGAGAAAATCGAAGCTGAGATTCATCAGTTACACGAAGAGGCTGCCATTGATTTGGGCATGGAGATTGACAAAAAATTGAAGTTGGAAAACAATGTCAATCACGGTTGGTGTTTCAGACTTACTAGGAACGATGCCGGCGTGTTACGCGGGAAGAGTGGATCATCGAAGAATAAAAATGCCAAGTCTTTCCAGTACCAGGAATTGCAGACGGTAAAGGCCGGTGTATTTTTCACCACACGGGACCTCTCCAGTCACTCTGATGAAATTTCGAGAATCATGAATGAATATTCGAAACAACAGTCTGCGATTGTTGGTGAGATTCGTTCAATTACGGCCACATATGTCCCCATCTTTACCAAATTATCGACGATCTTGGATAGTCTTGATGTGATCTCATCATTTGCAGTGGTGGCAACGTGTGCACCCATCGAGTATGTCAGACCAAAGAAGATTTGGGGGTTAGAAGAGGAAGGTAGGAGATTAAGGGTCTGGCAATCGAGACACCCGTGTTTGGAAGTGACCGAGGGTGTTTCATTCATACCTAACGATTATGTGCTGGGTGCAAACAGTGACACTGGTAAAGTGATGAGTGCAAAGGGTGATGCCTGGGAGAGCGGCAAAGATTTCTATCTAATCACGGGTCCCAACATGGGCGGTAAGTCCACGTATATACGTACATTGGGGGTCATATGTTTGATGAACCAGATTGGCAGTTTTGTGCCAAGCTTGGAAGGATCGGAATTGGCCGTCGTGGATGGGATCCATGCCAGGGTGGGAGCCTCGGACTCGCAGTTGAAAGGAGTATCGACATTCATGTCGGAGATGTTGGAGATGTCCTCGATCATTGCAAGTGCGCATAAGGGCAGTTTGGTGATCGTCGATGAGCTTGGACGTGGTACTAGCACGTACGATGGATTCGGGTTGGCTTGGGCAATAAGTGAACATTTGGCAAAGGATATCAAATCCTGGACGTTGTTTGCCACACATTTCCATGAACTGACTGCCCTATCCAACGAGTACGAGAACGTCGGCAACTTGCACGTTGTCGCACACATTGAGGATAGCAAGGATAACAAGAAGGAGTCTGAAGAGGACAACATTACGCTATTGTACAAGGTTGAGCCGGGGATCAGCGATCAGTCATTCGGAATCCATGTGGCAGAACTGGTCAAGTTCCCACAGAAGATCATCAACATGGCTAAAAGGAAGGCGAGCGAGCTGGATGAGGGGGACGAGGGGGAAGAAGAGGACGATAAGAAACCGAGATATAGCAAAGAGGAGTACATTCAGAGCAAGGAGACGTTGAAGAAGATATTGAAGGAGTGGAAGGCCAAGGTGGCCGAGGCTGGCGGCTTGGACGCCGTGGACAGCGAGAAGGCGGTGCAAATTTTGCACGAGCTCACGACGGGAGAGTATCGGGACGCCGTGGCCAACGACAGGGTGCTCCAGGAAACCATGCGGTTGTAGACTGGCGTTGGCGACGGGCGGTATTAATGTGTCAAAGTGTAAGTGTCTTAGCAGAGATCAACAGATTCTCAAAACGTAGCGATCCGCGGCGAAAACGGAAAAAGAAACACCGTCGACGGCTTTTTCCGGCGGGCCGATCGGCGCACAACGGCGCCTCGTCCGGAGATTGCCGAAAGTGGTAATTTCAGTGTGATATCACCGTTTTGCACTGGTTGGCACTGGTTGGCACCGGTCTGAACAGGACTTCGTCTTCCTCGGGCGTCACTACGTTCTTCCAGTCGTCCATCTGCATCTTCCTCTGCAAGCTTGCACGCCAGCTGAACCCTCCCATCGACTGAGATATCCATATCGATAAGACCACTCGTTTCTTTTTCTTATCTTGTCAATCTCTCAGATCCGTTTTCCAATCAACACATACAAATATATACTTTTCATCTACATCCACCAATGTCTATTGCAATCTCATCCGACCAAGTGGTCCTCGACGGACAGATCATCCCTGCAACCATCGTCTACTCGCAGACGTCGGGAAAGATCATCACCGTCCTGGACTCTGTGCTTGAAGAAAAAAGTCCACTGCTTGAGCAATACGATATCCAATCCTATCGTCAACTGTCTCCTCTAGTCATCATGCCAGGGTTGGTCGACGCCCACGTCCATTTGAATGAGCCCGGTCGGACCGACTGGGAAGGTTTTGCATCGGGAACCCAATCCGCCGCCTCGGGTGGCGTCACCACCGTCATCGATATGCCACTGAACGCCATCCCGCCAACTACAAACATCAAGAACCTGAACATCAAGCTGGAATCCGCCAAGGGCCAGATCTGGGTGGATACCGGTTTCTGGGGTGGAATGGTGCCTGATAACATCGACGACCTGATCCCATTGATCGAGGCCGGCGTGAGAGGTTTCAA
The DNA here is from genome assembly GCA_030556995.1 of Pichia gijzeniarum. Taxonomy (NCBI): domain Eukaryota; kingdom Fungi; phylum Ascomycota; class Pichiomycetes; order Pichiales; family Pichiaceae; genus Pichia; species Pichia gijzeniarum. The sequence goes on from JAKTVB010000006.1 coordinate 220,106, forward strand.
GGGGTTCATGATGGACTCCGGTGTGGAAGAGTTCCCAATGATCACCCCAGAATACATAGATGAGGCGTTGCTCAGAGTGAAAGGCAAACCAACCATGTTGATGTTCCATGCTGAAATGGAGGGTGAGCACAAAGACGCAGAGACGGAGACAGAGGCAGAGCAGTGCTGTGACCACGACCACACACACGTCGAATATGAGGGATTGAAGCAATCCCAAGCGGCGGCATTATCCAAGTCGCCGATCTTAAACGCAGTGGAACCACTATATGGTGAAATATCCAAATTGATCAACACCACATCCCACAACATCGACGATGAACTGCAAGAGGAAACTGAAATCACACCCTTGGAGCTGGCAACAAGGGACGAGTCCGAACTTGCCGATGTCGATCCAACCGCATACTCCTCATTCCTTGCATCAAGACCCGATTCATTCGAATGCAACGCCATCCATAGCATCATTAAATGTCTCACCAAACAGCCAACAACCAAAGTCCACATTGTCCATCTGGCAACACACGAAGCCTTGCCAATGATCAGGCACGCTAAGCAGACGTTGAATTTACCACTTTCCGTGGAAACATGTTTCCACTACCTATCACTACGTGCCGAAGACATCCCCAACGGTGCAACGCAGTTCAAATGTTGTCCACCGATCCGTAGTGATGAAAACCGTCGTTTGTTGTGGCAAGCTCTCAAAGATGAGCTCATCACCTCCGTCGTGTCCGACCACTCTCCATGCACACCAGAGCTCAAGGGTCTGGAAAGGGGAGACTTCTTTGCCGCTTGGGGTGGAATTTCCTCAGTCGGGTTTGGTTTGCCCCTACTATACACCGTTGGTACAGAGCAGTTTGGAATCAACATAGCGGACATTGTCCAATGGTGTTGTGTGAACACGGCCAAACAGGTTGGCCTTTCGCATAGAAAGGGTAAGCTTGCTGCTGGATACGATGCCGATTTTGCCATTTTTGATCCAGCCATGGAATACACCGTTGCCAATGCAAGAACGTTCTTCAAGAACAAACTGACTGCCTTTGACGGTAAGTCCTTGAAAGGTAGGGTTGTTGAGACGGTTCTCCGTGGTAATTCAATCTATGCCTTGGGTAAAGGATTGAGTGACGTGCCATTAGGTAGCTTATTATTAGATCCTAGAGCTGATTATTAGATTCATTCTTTATACTATTGCTACTATAATTATTATTATTATTATTACTATTATTATTACTACTATACCTACTCTATACACATTGTCTAATAAATATTATGCTATTTTAGCTTTTCTAACGCTCGCAAAATCAAACATTATATCTCAAACGTAACGACTGGCCAGATGCACAATCATTGATCAAACGATCCCAATCACCGCTCAATCCAGATTTTAGACCGTTCAACAAAATCTTGAAAACTTCCACCAACTCCACGGTAGGCTCCTGATATTTGCCGATCAAGTCGACAACGGCACGGACATTACCTAGATCGTTTGCAATTTCTGGATGCTTTAAAATGATGTTACACATGCCGTTGACTGTACTCGCCTTCTCCTCATTATCCTCCAATCCTGAAATCAATTCGCACCACATAATCAAAACGTTATTTGCCAGATGTGATGTTTGATCAGGATAATGCAATCCGAATCTACCAATCGTCACCGCCGTATTCTCTAACAATGTGATATCAGCATTGAAGTCATGAATCAAGTTCTCCAGTATTTTGAAAAATCCAGCAAGATATTGCTCGATTAGCTGATTATCGGCACGAATCGAGATTTCACCCAATGCCCAGATCGCATTATTACATGATGCAACTGAATCATCGTTGAGTCTTGAAATTTCTTGATAAATACTCATCATGATGGTTTGAATGTAAGGTTTAATTAATAAATCAAATAAGTGGATGGCACAATCTCCAATCAAAGCGTATGCAGATTGCCTAACGTCGTCAGAATTGTCATCCAAACAAGTAAGAATCAATTCCATCAATGAGTACGGTGAATTTGAATCATTATGGGCAATTAGCGGAGCTGAGTGTGACGCTAGACCTTGAATTAAACCATCAATTAGATCCAATGATGTAATCATGAAATCTTTTTCAGGTGCAATAAAACTTGGGTCACTAGTGGCGATCTTGTCCTGTTCGATACAATTGTGCAAAATCCTAATTGCACGCTCGTACACTGGAAATGCACAATTTGCAAAACCTTCACCAATGCATGCAGCAACCGAAGACATGCATTCAAGCAATGGCCACAAATCTTTGTCGGAGTCATCCAATGTTTGCCATTTTTCAATCAATGGCGGTAACAGTAAGTCAATATATGATTGATTGTAACGTAACTGATCCCCAGTTTTCTCAACAAATGTTTGGATCGTATCGTATAGAACAACCAAGTTTTTACGACGGTAGTTCTTGAAATAAGCCTGGAAATGATGTAACAAAGATTTAATAAACTGTGACAATAACTGTGGTTCTGAGGACTCGATAAAATCGGAAATGGATGAACATGCACTTTCCTGAACAACCTTCTTCGTGTCCAACGCACAATCCATAATGGATTGGAATGTAGGTGTGAAATAGTTTGCAAATGAACCTCCAGCGCTTGCCTCTGAACAGACCCACGAGGAATATCTGCCCAAAGTCCAACACGCAATTTGTCTGACACGAGGTTGTTCATCCTTTAATCTCTCGACGAGGAACGGAATCAGCTCAGGTAACTGACCAGTTGCGTGTTGACCTGAGGCTTCGGAGATGGCCCCCAATGTCAAAATTGAGGCCTCACGAATAGGCCATTGTTGTGCGTTCATGTTATTCTTGATTATCGGGAACGCATTCTCCAAAACTTCCTTAGGAAATGATGCTGATAGTATATCCACGGTTGCAGCTGAGCATTTTCTTAAGTTCCATGTGTAGGTGTTGTCGAAGTCATCGTCGTCATCATCACTTTCCTCGTCACTGCTTTCGTCATTATCGCCATCATTCTGTCTGGTATTGTTGGTATTGCTGTCATCCTTTTTGACAGCCTTGTGTTCCTTGGACTTGGCCATCTGAGGTTTGATATCCTCATCTTTATCCTCGGAACCATCATCCTTTGCGTCCTCAATTTCCATCAGCTCAACCTCACCTTCGTCATACACCATTTTCTCAAGCAGCACCGGTACAATGGTGTGCAAATAGGGCTGCACAAAGGCGGAGGGTAATTCACTCGTACTCATGGCCAACAAGAACTCATCTGCCTGTAGTGCAACGTCGACATCGGCCTCTCTGACCATATGCGTGCACCAGGACAGAATGCCGTCCCAGTGGACATACAAAGTTTCGGGTGATTTTTCCAAAATGCCGACGAAAATGGCGGCGATTTGCTTATCAATGTCGGCATCCTTGTTCGGGTGTTGACATAAGGCAAAGACGACATTGAGAATGGAATCGATGTTGACAAACACGGTCATTGATCCGAAATTGATGCAATGTACCAAACACGTGAGTGCCCTAGATCTGACTTTACCTGACATTGACTCGTTCGCAATCAATTCGATTAATCTTGGAATCAAAAGTTCGGTGGGGATGATTGTGCTGCCGTTGGCGGTCTCAACTTGGTGGTCCAATAATCTTCCGCTGTCCTCACAAATCGAAACCAAGGCCTCAGAGGCACCGTCGATTGCAACTTCGGTGCCAGCAGCACCAGAGATGAGGGAGATCAAATCGGGGACGACGCTGGGCCAGCCCTGTGGACCCACAGCACGGTAGATGGCACTGATAATTCCGGAGGTGATATGTCGTACAAAGGCACTCTGCGAGAGTAGACCGTGTGGTAGAAGCTGGAGGATGTTTGCCTGGAGGTTCCCGTCCTTGGATTTGAAGTACTTCACCAAGTCGTTCTTTAAATATATACCCGCCGAAGCACGTGTGGAATCATCGACTGCAGAGGAAAGTAAGATGTGTAGGAGGTAGTTGTCGAAATCTGCAATGCCCTTGGCCTGTATTAGAGCATTAGTTGCCTCCATTCTCGTGCTGGTGTCAGCTGAAAGCGTGCCCGTGAAAATGTGCACGAGCTGGGCAAGGCTATCCATATCCGGGGCCCAGGAAGACATTGTGGCAAGGAGGTGTGTTGAATAGAGCCTTAGATCGGGGCCAACAGAGAGGAGAGAAGGGGTAGAAGTGCTGGCTCAGACTGAACTTCTTCATCTTCACTTTCATTTTCCACCTCTTCGACAATTGTTGCGCACAGAAAATTTTTTATTGGTGTTTTACAAAAGTTGTTCGGTGTCTAAATTCTATAAGTATATAAGTTGGGCCCAGAATTACTGTCTGATTTCCTCCAAAAGAGCATCCAACTCCTTCATTTGGCTGAAAAGAGGGTCAAAGATGGACACAGTCCTGGGATGGAGCTCATCCGTTGCGATGCTCGAGTCCGACCTCATGTTCAGCGAGGTCTTGGATTTGGAAAACTGTGAATCTGTTTCCGACAAATCGATGCTATCGTTGGCAGCTGGTACGTTAAGAGGCTTGCTCGATCGGTAGCCTTCTGCCAATTTATTTTCCCCCGTTTCTTGCGGTTCTTCTGGGTCGACATATTCCGGATAAGTTTCCAACAGTTCATCCAACATTTTCAGACTCTCCAAGCGAGTTTCATTTCCCTCTGTATTCCCATTGCCACCGGCAGCCCGTTCTGTATTTCGTATTTTTGGTATGCACAATTCTTTTTGTAAACTTTCGGTTGAATCCGTGTACGAGGTTGTAGTTAGGTTTTCTGTTTTGGTAGGAGTACTCTCCAATGAATTATCATTAGCACTACTACTCGGAGTAAGGGTGTCGGGGCTTATTTGTGGTTTCTCATCGGAGGAGTAGTTGTAATCATCCAAGTCTTTGATAAACAAATTTCGTCTCTTCTTCGGGACTATCAATGGTTCTGTCGAGACGTTATCAGTTGAATCTGTTTGGTAGTTATCCAAAAGACTAAAAGAAGAATCATCGATCGGGTGACAAGAAAGTCCATCGTCATCAGCGATCTCATTAATTTCTGCAAAAGAAACCGATTTCTTGGCTGTATCGTTACCATTACCACCATTATCACCATCCGTATTAGTATTACTATTATTGTTTCCATCAGTTGTTGGCTTTTTCAAAGATCCTTTCCTTTGCACTTTGTCCAGAGAGACGAAACTGCTGTTATTTATATTGTGAGGATAATCGGTTTTGAACAACCTTTTTTCATCGTCTAATTTCAAATTGTTGTAACCCCCTCTTTCGAGTATTTCATTTTTCCAGCAGTTCAAACGAGCCAATCTCTCGGTGTAGGTCTCGAGTATTTCCGCTGGAGCAAATCCGACTCTGTTGTCATTGACCTTACGTACCAGCCACCAGTAAGAGTCTGTATCGTTCAACAGTAAAACAGAATCGTTTTTCACAAGCGGCAAGTGAGATGGATCGGGACCGCTGAAGTCGTACAAGGCGTACAGCTTCGTTGGGTCCAGTTCTCGTGGAGGAGAGGATGGAGGAGAGGGGAGTATGCCCTGTATGTAGTCCGACAGTTCGTCGTCGTCGTCGTCGTCGTCGAAAGGTCCAACATCTTCTCCTTCTTCCATATCATCAATACCTTCTCTGTTTTGTTCATCATTTGTTTGGTTGATGTCGTCGTTGACACTCTTGCTAGCGCCAACGTCAGCACTTATGCCGGTAGTACTGTTTTTAGCACCAATGTTCCTGTCGTTAGCATGATTATTCTTCGACAGCTGGAGAGACCTATGCAGTTTATTTTGCAAGTGAGGGTCCGACTCCAAGGTGTCCATGTTGGAGACGGGGAGCGATGCCGACTTCTGGCTTGGATCGTGTATGACCGTGGAGGCAGCAGAGGAGGAGGAGTTGGAGAGAGAGTCAGGATCTCTGAGCTGCGGTTTGCCCAACATGGAATTGGACGCCATGTTTGCAACGGAGAAATCCTTGAGGTTGTGCAGCGTGAAGTCGTCAAACCGTTCATCCTCCTGGTCTGACGTGTCCCCGTACTGATCGATGTTGAAATCCGAGAGGTTATCCGTGCAGGAATGTGATCGCAGAGACTGCAGGTCCTTCCTGGACAATCGGGAAATCTGTGCTGTATCCATTTGAAGGTCTCTCTCTGTGTGTGTGTGTGTGTGTGTGTTATGTGAGCCTCTTGACGGAATGGGGTGTGACGCGTTGTGTGCAGTGCAAAACCGTGTGTGTGCCAGCGGTTGTTCTTGCAGGGGCAAATGGATGCAGTGGATCAGAGATCAGGAAGCAGCAACCAGTGCCACGGTGTGTCTTGACAGGCCAGAGCAGACCCAAATCAGAGCCAAATCAAGCCCCAAAGTCTACCAAATGCTGCAAATGCTGCCAAAATTGCAACGCCACCGCAAAACTTCACCAAATTTGCCCCCCGTGCACCATTTCCCCCTTTTTTCCCCTTTTCTCGCCTTTGCAGCCCTGTTTGGCACTTGTTTTGTTCTGTTGTTGTAGTAAGTAGGCTTGGCTCTGGGCTCGTGCTCTGTTCCCCCCAGCCCCTCTATAAGTATCCCGCAATGTCCTACCATCCTCCCCAAGGCCCTCCTCCAGGCCAGAATCAAGACTACTACAATCAGCAAGAGAAGGGTAACATGTTTAACCAACAACCGCAACAGGGCTACTATCAGCAACAGCCTCCTCAACAACAGGGTTACTACCAACAGCCTCCTCCGCAACAGTACTACCAGCAACAACAACCTCAGCCTGTCTACGTCCAACAACAACAACCTCAAAAGGGTAAAAACGATGATTGCTGCATGGCTTGTTTGGCTGCCTTGTGTATCTGTTGTACCTTAGATGCCATCTTCTGATTGTGCCCGGCTTCAACTCCAGCTTCAACAACAACTTTACTTTTCCACTTTGTACCACTATAATTATTTAGCTTTTATATTAATAACAATAATTATTTCTCTATCTAACTATCTTCTTACTCTCTAAATATACGTGTCTCCTTACTTGCTTCACTTTCTCTTTCTTCATCAACTGCATCAAATATTGCCACTTCTCGATCTTCACTACCGCCATTCTTGCTATTTCTTTCCCGATTATATCTCTCCCAAATATATTCACTCATCCTAATTTTGATTTTATTTATTGTTTCCTTCAAAATATGGAAATCTCTATCATTCCATGAACCACCACCACCATTACAATGACCATCTTCTTTCCTTTCTATCATCTTTTCAGCCAACTTATCAGCTCTTTCAATCCTAAATCTCATCCTGACAATCCACTCCCACTTGTCTCGATCGTCGTCAATAAATTTCTGAATTACCTTGACGTACCGAATATTCTTCTCTCTTAAAACTTTACAGAACCTTTTCAGTGTCTCGTATTTGCATCCGTACATTAAAAATTCCCTTCTTTCCTTATCAACAAACTCTTGATATTCTCGTTGTCCTCGTAGTAACTCCTTCGTTAAAAACGTTAGCCTTTCAACTAGTTTTCTATCATTACACCCTTCACCTTCACAAATCTTATTTTCAAGGTATAACTTTTCCTTTTCGTATTTTTCAGTTAAATACTTCTTATCCTGTTCCACGTCTTCAATCCTCAATTCTAAATACTTAACCTCTGTTTTTAATTGCTCATTATTGAATTCTAACTCCCTTTTCTCACCTTTCCATTCGTCCCGCTCATGCTCCCGTTCCTCTTCCCTCATCTCCTTGCTCTTCCTTCCTTTCTTCTCATATAAACCTTCAATTTCTTTGACCTTTCTTTCAAACTCCTTCTTAAGTTCTACAATTTCAACTTCAAACTCAAGCTCCTTTTTTTCCTTGATTTTTTCTTCCCTGTCTTCGGTACCCCTGTTTTCTTTGACCAGTCCTTCAATTACTTCATACAAACCTTTGTTTTTAATCCTTAATTCTTCATTCTCCTGGTTTAATGACTCAATCTTATTTTTCATTTCTTCAAATTCCTTGAAAATCTTGTTAACTTCACCGCTATTACCATTTTCTGAAACATTCATCCACCCGGCATTTCCCATAATGTAGTTCAAATTTGCACTATCCAACCCAAAACTTGTTGCTGATTCAATAAGATTAGCCTTTTCTACGATTTCTTCCCTAATTTCATTGCTAACTTTGTTCTTTGGTTTATTGTTAATCTCACTGTTAAATTCAATTGTAATATCATTTCCAAGTCCATTTCCAAGTCCATTTTCAACTTCATCTCCATTTTCATTTTTACTTTCACTTTCACTCACGCTTTTCTTTCCATCTCCATCTCCATCTCCATCTTCAAGTTCATTCTCACTCACCTCAATCTCCAAATCTAAATATTTAGAATCCACCTCAAGCATACACCATCTCCTCAATATGGACCTGCTGGAGTTATCCAAGTAATTAATCTGCGTTAAACCCCATGCTGCTCTTTTCCCCAAAATACCAACACAAAATATAATTGCCATATAGAGATATAGCTGATTAATCAAATCAATCAAGTCAATCATTTCTAGATCATAAATTTCAGATGAAATTTTCTTATCTAAAGTATCATCACCTCTTCCACGCAATTTTTTCTCATATTTGAGTGTATCAACTTTTAAAGATTTACTCTTTATATCTGTACTTTTCGTATCATTATCATTGTTTTTCCAAAACATGGATTTAGCACCATGAAACATTTTTTTACCAAAATCGTGACCATACTTTTCATTATCATGCAATCCAAATAAATCAGATGTCCATGAGGATAATATTTCAATATCAATTTCTGTTAAAAGTTTATTGATGACATCAGCTTGCAGAATTATCGACTCGTCAACTTCGTCAATTTCTTCCATTTTATCAGCTTCCTCCTCATTGACCTCTGCAGCATTTTCCACCTTTAACGTCTCCTGTTCTCTCTCTGGACTGCAACTGTATACAGATCCCTCAATAGCATGTCTATTAAATTCCACTGAAATGATATCCAAAAATTTTTCAAGTGGACTCTTTTTCAAATCTTCAATTTTGGATGTGAGACTGGCATTTGATTTTGCGTCTGTGACTTTCTCCTCAACGGCTAGCAAGTATTTTAAGATTCGATCAAGAAACTTGGGTTTGAGAAAATATGAAATTTTCGGATTCTGGGGTACATCCATCGTGTCAAACTCTTGCAACTACATAGAAACAAGTTAGTACACACATATTTTATAAAAAAAAAACAGTGACAATACATACCCAGCATATAGTTGCCGAGATGAATTCGATCTTCAGGTCCAAGTCCAAATGAGCTGGTGTGGATGTCATGGTTGTGAATGACAGAAGAAAAGATTAAGACGAACAAAGTGGAAAAAAAAAAGGCATCTTTAAGTTCCCTTTTTTGGTAAATCATCATGTTCAATCTGAAAGCCAGGCAGAAACCCTTTCCAATACTTCCTAGGTGACCTTATTCTTCTTCCGTCTCCTTTTGCTTTTTTTGCCCTCATTTGCTGGCACTACTGCGGCTGCATGGTCTTTTTGACTCGTCTTTTTGCCTTTATTTTTCCCCTTTGATTTTCCAGCTCCAGCCTTGTTTCCAACTGCAGTCTTTTCAGGTGAATTTTTTTCTTTCTTGTTTTTCTCCTGAATACGCTTTAATTCTGCGTTTCGTGCGTCTTTGAAAATATCTGCCGGTAGCTGTGTACGATTTTCCGATGCTATTAATTCACAGAATCTCTTGTATACTAAATTGTCACTTATTCCCTCCTTATTTGTGGGTGCATCTGAAGGAGACTCTGATTCAGGCATGTGCTGATAAAAAGACTTTTCAATGACAGGGTTAAAGATCTCCAATTCGGCATCATCGTCTGCTTGCACCTTTGTTCCCTCTTTCCCTTCCTTCTTCTCCTTGGTATCCGTAAACGACATTCCCTTGACTGATCTACCGATAGCCATCATATGCTGTTCATTTTCACAGCTGATATAGCATCTGCTATGCACAGCAGGCTCGAATTGATTGTCGGGGTAGTATCCATCCACATAATACCAATCCTTGATTAGTTCCTTCAAATTCGGATCTTCGGTCAGGACTTGTGCCATGAACGAATCCTTGGTAAGACAAGGTGGAAGTTTCCTGACTGTGATTTTATTTATCGACTCTAGCTGTTTGGCCACTCGTGGAGTACTGACGTCCTCCGCCTCCCTGGCCTCTTTTGCTTCTCCGGCTGTTTTGGCATGTCCAGTTTGGTTGGAGAGCAACTTTCTTTGTCTCTTCTTCTCTTTCTGTTTTTGTCTCTTGAGTCTTTTCTTCAGCTTTATCGCATCGTCACGATCTGTCTCAGCTGGTGCCTGTGTTGGTGCCTGTGCTGGTGCCTGTGCTGGTGCTTGTACCGGTGCCTGTGTCGCAGGTTCATTCTTGTTCTTCTTCCTCCTGGATCTTTTCTTTTTTGGCTTGTTTGGCTGTTCGGTTTGATCACTAAGTTTCTTATCATTCACTTGATCCTTAGGCTCCTTTGACTCTTTCAAATTTTGTGGTTTGTGAGTCTCAGGCTTACCGGTATTCACACCTTCCGCTTGTTCTTGTCCCGGATTTCGACTTCTTTTCCTGTAAGTCTTCCTAGTCTTCTTTGCAGCTTTTGCATCCGGCCCGGTTCCTCCTGCTTCTGCCCCTATGTTACTGCCCTTTGGCGGCTCACTCATTGTCCTCCCAAACAGGACGTTTACGCTATATCCACGTCCAAGAGATATTTCAAAGACAATAATTTTCAGCGCTAAATCTTGCTGAGCACCGCAACATGAATTGATAGGTGGGTGGGTAAATTTATGCTGGATTGTGTTTTTGAGCCCTAGACATGCAGAACTCGTACAATTTGGACACGTTCTTGCAAAATGTGGAAGAAGCAATCTATCAAGCCACCCCTGGAACCATGTTTGTGGAATTATTTTCACTCAATTTCGTCAAATACAATCCACAACGCATCTCAGAATTGCAACTATCACTACAGGACGTGGACGACATACAGCTTTCCACCCGAATAGACACTTCTGCATTCATGCAGAAAATATCATGGCCTGCATTTGAAAACTTCCTCATGCATTATCTCTTGTGCATCAGAGACTTTGATCCGTGGTCGAGTATAAATTCGATCGATTTGCTGATATCCGTGTTTGAGAGCCAGTCGGGACTTTTCAACCCTAAGAATTCCATCCATGAAAAAATATGCTGGCTGATGGTGCCATATTTTGACGAGTCCATTTCGTTGATCGTCCCATTATCGCAACTCATCGATATCGAATCGATGCGTATACACAATCGAGAATCCGACTATCCACGACTGACGCACATTTCGGCCATACTTCTAAAGGCATTGAACAACATTAGGTCCACACCAGACCTGAATAGTGCATCCAACAAGGGCAAGATTGAGTTGTTGTTTACCGTATCGACTCGGTTATGCAGTGTCTACTACACAATTGGTTCCCCCATTTTATCTTCCAACGTTCTCTCCAACATCAACATTTTGGGGCTCAATAAGAGGCTCATTAATAGGGCCTCGATAATCAAATTTAGGTTCCAAATGGGGAGGTACTATGCGCATCAGTCGAACTTCGTCATGTCCTACCATCATCTACACGCGTGTTTTGAGCAACTCCCACGAAACTTTCCAATCTCATCACTCGTACTGACCCTTAAATACCTCATTCCAGTGGGATTAATTGTTGGAAAGGTTGCCTCTGTGGAGAAGATAATCGGCTTGGTAAACAAGGGAGGTCTTTCGAAGGAACTTGAGACGATGCTTTCAATTTATCAGCCCCTAATAGAAAGCTACAAGAGGGGCGATTTCTACAACGTCTATCGCACCATTGCAGATTATGAAATGTACTGGAAGGGCATAGGTTTGTGGATGGCAATGTTGCAGAGACTGCGTGTGCCTGTGTTGAGAAACCTCCTGTATCGGATCTGGATGTTATCAGGGAAGAGCATCTCGTACGCGGCGGTGAAGAAGGGTCTCACAGTGAGCATGTCCGGTATGGAGACCTTGGACATGGAGTATCAGGTCTGTGCAGGCGGCATTGGGGAGACACTGGAGAACGAGTTTGTGGACAACGTGATTTCCAGTTTGAGCTTCTGTGGGTTTTTCAAGGCGAAGATGACGGGAGCCCGAATCCTCGTGGTGAGCAAGAATGACACGTTCCCAGACATGTTCACGGTGTTGAGCGGGCGGTACCCGAGAAGTCCACGGGAAGCCTGGCTTGACGGATAGTAGGACTTTCCTCTGTAGGTTTTAGGTGGAGATGTTTTTCAGATCGAGCTTGTGTGGTGGTTTATTAATGTGCGATAAGTAAGCTCCTGTCTATATGTATTCCGAGAATTTAAATAGATTCAGTTTTTCTTTTCCCACTGAACGATAGTGACATCGGAAGCACGGCACATTCGGGAAACAAACACCACGAGCCACAGAAGTAATTGTAGTATCAAAACACCACATGAAACATGCTGTTGCAACGAGGTACAAAATGTCACCACTAGTGCATTACTTGTAATGGCCATATCTATGATATAGCAAAGGATGCCGCCGGCGACAGACTATAAAAATATAACATTATCTAGTGCAAATTATACACGTTCCGACTAGTCAATTTTTGATGCTCCACTGCTTCTGAAGCCAACGACATAGGCCAACTTTTTCTTAAGCCCGATAGTCTCAATTACAGCATAAAAGGATTCCATATCCGTGAAGATACTCGTTAAACTTTTGATACCGTCTAGATATTGCATCATTGGGAGGTGACGAGGCCTATCCCCTAAATAAAGCTAATTGGCTGAATAGGCTCGTGATTCTTATCAAGTTCGATGTTTTCTAGAACATCCTGTCTAAAACGCAACTTCTTCATTTCCTCGTTCATTCTGCTCATGTTATCATTCAGGACGGTGATGCTGTAGCAAAATCATCCCCTAGGGAAGGGTTGCTCATTTCCCTTTCCTTTGCAATAATGAAAGTTTTTACCTGAAAGGGTGTTCTCATCAGTCTTGTCGTCTTGGTAAACTTCCTCAATTTTTCTTCTCTTGGTATCAAGATCCTCATCGATTCTTAATTTACGCTTCTCGCGTACCTTACTGAGAAGTGCGTCCCCATATGGACGCAACGATTCAATAGAATCTTTTGTTGGCAATGGAATACCTAGGTTGTTGGGTGGAATATTTCCCGTTGTGATACTTCTGGTATTTGATGGATACAGAAAGAAAGGAAAGAAGAGGTAGAAGAGAAGGCAAAAAAGAAAAGAGCAGAAGAAAGAGGAAAAGTGCACCCTTTTATATTTTTTGCTCTGAGCCGAGCATGAGACACAGGCGGCTCAGCTGGGCTCTTCTAATTGCGGAGCATTTTTGTGGTTGTGCCGACGTGTTCATAGAATTGTATGGATATTGTGACAAGGTTTGAGAACCTCGTAGTAGCAAAACAGTGAGTTGTCATGTTATTGCATGAATCAAGAGTTTTTAAGATCAATGTGAATGAATTAAGTATGGATATGTAACGACTTGCAATAAAAGACACTGAGTTCATACAAATTTCATACACTTTTAAAATTCAAGTTACAGTTATTTCTTTTTAATCAACTAAGCTTTTGTGCTACAATGAAAAAACGGCTTATGAGCTCCTGTTACAATCAAAACAATGCTTGCAGCTAGATCCAATACTTATCGGTGTTGGATAATGTTATTTTAGTATTGGATTACATCCTGTTAAGGTAGCACCTATATATACATATACAGTCTTTCTTAGAAACATCGTGCTACCTTCTATACATATACAGTCTTTCTTAGAAACATCGTGCTACCTTCTAGACGTGCATGCGAGTATTAAATGTAGGAGTATGGTTATGTAGGCTGAAACTATTTTTAGTATGAAGAGTCACTTTCTACTTCCTTGAGAGTTAAACTGTAAACATATTCTACTGAAATAAAGCAACCATTTTTTTGAAAATACTGTATCATTGTTGGTGAGTCCATATGGAAAAATTTAAGCTGAGTTGCACCATGTGGAAGTGTGTGTGTCTATCAATTTTGGCTGTCTGACTTTTAATCCAAGCACTGTTACCACCAGTACATTTGCTGTAATGAATAAATTTACAATACTTCCATTTTCAAATAGCCATGTTAGACCTGCAACATATACAGACAATGACTAGATCGAATGCTGGCCCCTTTCACCCGCTGGAATTACCCTTCACGGACGTCTATGCAGGAACAGGCGTGTCATGATGGTCGGATTACATAATCGGAGAGCGTGGACATAAAGAAAAGGCGAGTTGAAAAGAAGTCGACACGAGCCGATTCATCAGCAGTGGAAAGGGTCCGAGTGTGAGCTGAGGAGACAGGGATGACCGACAACAACGTGTTTGTGAAGCTTAAGGCGGCGGCAGAGGGCATACGGAGTGGGGTGGCAACGCTATTGGAGATTGCTCCGTCGAAGAAATTGTACAATACATTGCTCGAGTCGCAGGACAATCCGTTCCTGCTGAACCTTATAGCAAAGCCTGAAGGGTTTGAGCTGGAGGACCGGGATATTCGATATGCAGTGGAGTTGAAGGAGCGATATGTGCAGGGGAGGTTGGATGTGCTCAAATGGTTGGTAGATGGGGATTATGAGGGGCTTGCCAGCAGTGGCGATGATTTCGCTGAGCCTGAATCAGGGCCCGTGGCTGTGACAGTGATTGTGGATGAAGATGTTGATACAAGGGGGGTAAGTCCTAATGCGAAGAAAGATAGAAGGAATGATGAAGGGGAAGTAGTAGAGGAAGAAGAGGGAGAGGAAATAGTAGTCGAAGAAGAGGAAATCAGTGAAGTTTTCACGGATATTGTTAGGGTGTCAGGGGTGCAGGAGGGAAACCAGGAGAGGGATGTAGACAGGGTGCATAAAAGAGACAGGAATTTTGCCCTGTTTGAGGAGAACAACCCGCCTGTATTGCCCAAGATTGATTCGCCCGAACTCATGGCTAAGGTGTTTACGCATCAGTCGGTGTTGAACTACTTGAACATTCCGGAATCGTCCAAGGTGAATTCTCACAACGAACGGCTTGAATTTTTAGGGGATGCGTTTTTGCAGTTTGTGTCGTCGATCATCATCTACGAGAAGTTCCCGAATTTTAGTGAGGGCCAGCTGTCTATGTTGCGGGCGGAGATTGTATCCAACAGCAGATTGTTGAAGTTTTCGCAGATGTACGGGTTCGACAAGCAGTTGAAGAAGAATTTCAACGATTCGACGATTGCCACCGGTAATAGTAAGATCTATGCGGACGTGTTCGAGGCGTACTTGGGTGCGATTGCGGAGCGGTACATGATGGAGAGTAGTAGTGGAGAGACGAACGTTGGAGATTTCATGAAGGGGTGGTTTGAGGCGAAGGACTGGATCGAAGGGTTGTGTCAGGAACAGATGGTGAATTTTGATCCGTCTCTCGTTTTCAAGATGCAGTATTCGAAATCGTCCAAACAGGATTTACGGTTGTTGTTGGGACAGTTGAACATTCCGGAATACATCCGATGCAGCATTGGCAATCGGAGGATTCTGTCGTGTGTGAAGGTTGCCAAGAAAGTGTACGGGTACGGGATTGGTACGAGCAACAAGGAGGCTGATGCTAGGGCTGCCACGGATGCGATGAAGAACCCCGGGGTGCGTAAGATCTGTCCCGAGGAGCTCTGGCGGAAGTTTGAGGAGACTGTCGGGGTGGACGAGAAGGGAGGATTGAAGTTCGAGCAGTACAGCACCATGGTGCCTAAGGCGGAGTTGGAGGTTTTACGGAAGGAGATTGCCATCAAGTACAAGAATGGGGACATCAAGCTGTTGATTTCGGAGAACAATCCGTATAATTTGCTGATTGACGACGAGCAGCGGGAAAAGGTTGCGCAGGAAATGGAGGCGCGACACGCTCTTTGCAACACGGCGGGGGAGACGACGATCGACGGTGCGGGAAGTGATGGTGAGACGATCGACGCAGAAGTGGAGGAGAAGCAGTACCCACGGAACCAGTACTACGGGCGCGAGTACACGATGGGGCGGGGCGGGATATTTGGAGAGGAGTATTCGCGGGTGAAGCGCGGGAACAGCAAGCAGCGGGGCGGGATCCGGCGACACGCGCGGTACGAGGTG
This sequence comes from Pichia gijzeniarum, assembly GCA_030556995.1. Classification (NCBI taxonomy): domain Eukaryota; kingdom Fungi; phylum Ascomycota; class Pichiomycetes; order Pichiales; family Pichiaceae; genus Pichia; species Pichia gijzeniarum. The sequence continues at coordinate 236,172 of JAKTVB010000006.1, forward strand.
TTTGTGGACGGCGACGCGGGCGACGCGGGCGGTGGCGGTGGCATGGGAGAGGTGTTGTGCCACGAGGCACTGGTGCACTGTGGGGAGGTGGACATGAACTCGAAGAACCGGCTGAACGCGGTGTTTGCAAGGCGTGGAGGGGCGCCCGGGTACCTGTATCACCGGACGGTGGAGGGGGAACACGTGTGTGAGCTGTGGTTCGGCAGCAGACAGATTGTGGCCTACGGAGTGGACAAGAGCAAGAAGTTGGCGTCGCAGAAGGCGGCGATGCTTGCGTGGAAGCGGGAGGAGTACTATGCGGCAAGCAGCGGCAGCGAGAGCGACAGCGACGATAGTCGCGATGGCGACGGCGACGGCGATGCCAGCGATGCCAGCGATGCCAGCGAGTAGCGCGGCTCGAGCTTTTGCTGTGTGTACAATAAATGTAAACAAACAACGAAACAACGAAACAGCAAAAAAACTAAAAAAAACAAAACAACACAACAACACAACAACATCCCCCCTGTCACCCCGCGACACCAAAACACGCAACGCACACGCCCCCCCTCCACAGCGCGTTGTTTACATTCCGCGCGCACAAACTGCCGCATCGGGTAAAACCAAAACAGCACCGGCCTTTGTTGTGGTTACCGCCCACCGACGCGCCGCTTTGTTTACTTTCCCGTCGGCTTTACAACGGTGTGTTTTTCATCTCCTGTTGTGTTTCTGCTCCGGCATCAAATACAGCACCTCTTGCTGCTTTGTTTTCTTAAATTCCACTTCCTCCTGTTCTTCTTCTTCTTCTTCTTCTTCCTCTCTTCTCTCTTTTCTCCTCCCCCTTCTTCTCTCTTCACTCCCCAGTCAGTACTGCCAACTACACACACTCGTTTTTGTCAACTAATTGTCACCACAAACACTCATCAAAATGCAATTCTCCCTAGCTGTCCTATCTCTCGTTTCCTCAGCTCTTGCTGCATACGTTCCTTCCGAACCTTGGTCCACTTTGACCCCAGATAGCACCAACTCATGTGCCGTCACCGACTACACCCAATCCTTCGGTATCGCCATCTCCACCATCACCACCGAAGTCAACATCAAGGCAAAGAGAGACTTGGCTACCCAAATCTCCGACGGTCAAATCCAATTCACCACCCAAACTCTTCAAGATACCACCATTACCGAAGAGGTCTACGTCACCTACCAATCCTCTTCCGTCTCCGCAAAGGCAGGCAACCACCCAGCCGTCATTGTCACCCAAATCGGTGACGGTCAAGTTCAAGTCCCAAACCCAACCCCAGTCGTCACTGAATCCGTTGTCGAAACCACCTCCAACGGTAAAGTCGTTTCTTCCACCACCTACGAACCAATCACCTCATCCTCATCTTTCTCATACAGATCCATCTCATCCAAATCCGCATCCTCTTCATCCACATCCGCTGCCCCATCAGCTTCATGTTTTGCCGGTCCTGTTGCAAGCAAATCAACCTGTAAGAGTGACAACGATTTGGCCATCACCTTAGAAAACGGTGTCTTGAAGGACTCCCACGACAGAATCGGTGGTATCGTTGCTAACAGACAATTCCAATTCGACGGTCCAACTCCACAAGCAGGTACCATTTACGCTGCAGGCTGGGGTATCACCGAAGGTCACTTAACCTTGGGTGACGACTACATCTTCTGGGAATGTTTATCCGGTACTTTCTACAACTTATACGATGAATCCATTGGTTCTCAATGTGTTCCTGTCGTTTTAAACGTTATCGACTTGGTCGACTGTTAAGTGTGATGATCCCACCCCTTCATCCACTCTCTTCTCGTCACCTCACTTCTCCTCCTTTACTCGTTATGCTAGATTATATTAGATTATATCATACTACAGGACTATATATTTAAAATTATTTTGATACCTTATTATACTATCAACCGCATCCGCAACTCTCCTTACCTGTAAAACACTCTCTGTCTTTTCCTTTCGTCTTTCATTGCCAAACCTCTTCCCTTCCTGCCCCCATCACTCCTTCCCATGCAAGAACCACCCACCCTGCTCTACTCCTGGAGGGGCGTCATGCTCCTGTCCGCCATCCTCGCCAAGTTCCTCTTCTCCGTCCAGCCCTCTTACCTTCACCCGGACGAGTTCTTCCAGTCCTTCCAGATCCTCTACAACGACAACATCCCCTGGGAGGTCAGCAACACGGCCAACATCAACAGGTCCGTCGTGCCCCTCCTGCTCCTATACTCCCCGCTGATCCACATCGGAAACTGTCTCGGGCTCTCCACATACCAGATCTACCTCTTCGCCCGAGTCCAGCTCACCCTCCTCTCATGGATCATCACCGATTGGTGTCTCTACAGAATCGTGCCCTACAAACATGAACGCATCAAGGCTGTCCTCTTCACCATGACCTCCTACCTCACCCTGGTCCATCAGTCCCACACCTTCTCCAACTCCATCGAAACGTGCATCCTCCTCCCCACATTGTACATCATCAACGACATCCGTGGCGTTCTCGAGACACGTCAACAAGAGAACAACAACTACAGTCTCCGCAAATTGGCCCTTCTCGGGCTGCTCATCTCCTTCGGCGTCTTCAACAGAATAACCTTTCCTGCCTGGATAGTGCTCCCGTCCGTGTACTTGCTCAAGTACGCCCTCAAACACCCACTGCGTGCTCTCGTACCGATACTCTCCTTTCTGGTCTTCTCCTTCTGCTTCATCACCATCGACACACACTACTACAATCCAGAGGCCTCATCATACATAATCGCTCCGTGGAACAACCTAATCTACAACTCATCTGCTGAAAACTTGGCCCAACACGGCACACACCCCCGATTCACCCACCTCCTTATCAACTACCCACAGATGGTCGGACCCTTGGTCTTCCTCATCTTCCCCTTCACCACCACATACACACAGACAACACCCTTCTTGTCGGTCGTCTCCGGTCTTTCCATTCTTTCCATCTTCCCACATCAAGAACTACGTTTCTTGCTTCCGGCTGTGCCTTTGCTCTCCACCATGGTCAGTTTCGCCAGTCCGAAACTCGCCATCTTACAATCGTACCACAGACGTGCCGTGTCCTTGTGGATCATATACACGTCGTGCATGGCCGTCTTCTACGGGATGTTCCATCAAGCCGGTGTCATCCCGTCCATCAAGTACATCAATGAGTCCATCCTCCCCTACGTGCCGCAAAGCGAGTCAACGCAGTTGATCTTCTGGAGAACTTATCCACCGCCAACGTGGATGTTGAACTTGCACAATGCGTCGTACGTTGACCAACACCCGTCCGCTTTCGATGCCTCCAACAGGGTCCTCGACCTGATGGGGGCCCCCGTGAAAACCCTGCAACGCTTGTACGAAGATAATCATCACCTTAACGGATTTAAACATGTCTACTTGATTACACCGAAGAATGCCATCATCAACATCGATCCATCCATCTATCAGCCCGTATGGGAGCACGCGTGGCACGTCGACATGGACCACTTCGAATTCGAACTACACGGATGGGAGACTTTCAGTCCCGGTTTAGGTATTTATAAACTTATCTAGTTCACAACTTTCCCGTCTTCTTTTGTTGCTCATTTATAAAAGTCAAACTTATCAACCTCAGTTCCGGACTTGACCTGTGCCGTGTACGCCTCCTCCAGATCGCTCTGTATGATCATGTACCTGTTCTTCCGAACGGCCCTCAAGCCCGCATCCTGCATGATCGCCGCAATGACGGCACCACTGAGTGCATCGTTTCTCATGATCAACGAGTCCAAGTCCGCCTCGGGCGCCAGTGACATCGACGATGCAACCGTACTGAAGATCATACGTCTTTCTCTCCTGTCCTTCAACGAAGGGAACTCGATCTTCCTGTCCAATCTACCCGGTCTTAGCAACGCAGGATCCAACGTATCTGCCCTGTTCGTCGCCATAATCACTTTCACATTCGTGGCCTGGTCGAACCCGTCCATCTGTGTCAACAACTCAATCAAAATTCTCTGAACCTCTCTATCTGCCCCCGTCTGGGCATCGAATCTCTTGGTGGCAATCGCATCAATCTCATCGATGAAGATAATTGACGGTGCATTCTCTCTCGCCAACCTGAACACGTCTCTCACCATCCTTGGTCCTTCACCAAGGTATTTCTGAACAAACTCCGACCCGTTGATTCTGATAAACGACGCCGTCGAACTGTTCGCAACCGCCTTCACCAACATCGTCTTACCCGTACCTGGAGGCCCGTACAACAACACACCTCTTGGTGGATCAATTCCAATCTGCTTATATAGATCCGCTTGCAATAGGGGCAACTCCACCGCCTCCCTAATTTCCTGCTTCTGCATGTCCAAACCACCCACGTCGTTGTAAGTGACATCCGGCTTCTCATTCTCACCAACAATGGAAATCGAAGAATCCGCTTCAGGTGGTAGAATATCAACTAAAGCGTTGGAATGACGATGTAACGCAACAGATGCAGCTGGCTTAAGGAGCTCTCTGTCCAAAGTGGATAAGATTCTCACGACGTAGTTAGATCCCGTGGTGGATGACACAATACCCGTCGTTTGGTCAATTGGCTCAAGAAACTGTCCAATGACCAAGGGAACAGACTGGATCTTCTTAACTTCTTCTTGTGCTCTCACCAGCTCTCTCTTGAGGTACCTCTGTTCGTCCTTAATGTATTCTTCCTGTAGCAGGATCAACTCCAAATCTTTCTCAAGCTTCTTGAGTTTCAAATACACATCGTTGTTGTAGTTGCTGCTGCTCACAGGCTTCGCAACAGTTCCGTTGGCAGCTTTAGCGGTGAGCTTGTCAATCCTGGTGTGTGGATGCTCGTTCTGTGAAACAATACCTAGTTCCTCCATTGTGTGTGTGTGTGTATGAAGTGCCGTCTTCTTGTTCTTCCCCGTTCCCCAAAGAAGTTCCTCTTAAGACATGTTCAATCTTGAGCTTTTTGCTTTTGCCACCGGGCGGCGCCTCTCGCGATTTCAGTGTTTTTTCTCATTTCAATTTGTTCTGTATTACTTACACACTACGACACTACGAAGAAGAAGAGAAAGACCATGTTGAACAACACACGTGGAAGCATCCCAGACATGGCTTCGATGGAAATGCTTCCAACTTTTGATAGTTCATGGGCAAATGCAGACTGCTGAAGACAGGCGATTGTCTGCATCGCTGCATCTTGGATATACACTTTTATTTGTGCGATGTACTGTAGATATGGCATAAGCCATTGCAAGCTGCTGTTATAATAGTGTGCTCCACGAACCTCGATTCTGTCTGGTTGTAAAGCGTCGGTGATGGAGTCCCCAAGGGATTGCAACCATGCCTGGCCATCGCTTACAAGCGTTTCCCAGGTTGACTCACTTGGTTTGCTCGATTCAGCAGGTTCGGTTGGTTCCACTGACAACACGACCGGTTGTGGTGCTAATTGCGGTTTTGATTCTTCATCCTTTGCAGCCTTCAAGGCGGCTAGCTGTTCTTTCAGCTCTTGAATATCTAGGTCCAACTTTTCACTATTTGAGAATAGCTCCTTGACTTTTTCTTCGAACGAATTGACCAATCTCCACCGTTTGAAAGGTTCAAAGACAAACTGGACCAGCAACACGAGTATCAAGTTCATTGCCATGATCACGATCGTACCCCAGGTTGAAAACTGTCGGATTTTATCCGACCAAACCTGCTCTTCGTGATATCTGCTCATTATGGATCTAATTAGTGCATCGTGAGTATCCTCTTGTAAATCCTCTAGTTGGTTTAAACCCATGGAGCTTTCAGTGACGTTCTTGTCCAAATCATGGGCGTTCACGTACAATTTTGTGAATCTCTCCAAGTCTTGCGGAGTCCAGCTGTTTTTCCGTTCCAATAGTTCGTTAACCTCCTTTTGAGAGGAAGATCTGAGTTCGAGGGCCTTTTCATTCTCCTTCTTGGCCTTTTGGATTTCACTTTTCAAATTCTTAAGTTTTTGCTCATTCTCATCAATAAGATCCTTAAGCTTGATCACTTTGCTGTAGCCTGTTATTTCATTGACAACTTTTGATGCAATGCCAATTGTGCTTTTCAATTCTTTCACGTTATGAGACATTTTTTTGCTGAAAGAAGACTGCAGTTCGTGCTGTTCACTTTTCCGTTTCTCGTAGAATGCACTCAATTCCTTCTGTAATTGCTTAACATTGTCACTTTTCTGTACGGTATCTATGATTTGCTTGATGTTGAAGATGTCCATATAGCTTGGCGTTTTTTTCTTCTCACCGGGGGTTTCCTCAGTTTCCCCCTCCTTTATTGGACCAGCAGCCTTCAATCTGGGTATTTCTGCTGCATTCTGATCAACTGGCCCTTTTTCCTTGACAATCTTGTTCGATTGAGGTATATCAGCCAATATTTGAGACAATCTTTTCTTCACATCCTCGTCCGGATGATCGTCAAGATTGTTAACTATTTTAGGGTCATTCTTGTTCAACGTCAATGTTGCCGTTTGAAACGTCCTCGTGAAATGGACACGACGTCCGACACTGCTTCCGGCACCGGACACGAACACGGGGATTAACCTGTACATTATCCCGGCAGACTTCTCTCTTTCCGTCAAGATGCAGCGTGTGGAGTGTTCACAGTGAAGATGCAGCGCTCAATAGTGACATTTCCATGCTCAGAGAGTTTGTTTCTTATTGGGCAAGCCTGGACCAGACATTGCCTGTGTGTGATGAAGAAATTCTCATTGAAGAGTAAGGACAAGAGCAAGGTGGCGGGTAAGGTTGGTAAGGATGCCGGCAGGGCCCAAATTGGCAAGTTTCCAAGAAAGGCGTCGGACAAGAAGGTTTTGGAGGCGTTTGGAGGCAAAGTTACGGAGGAAGAGGTAAAAACAGGGTTTGTAGAAATTACAAGTGTAGATGACATCAATATGAAGCATCCTGCCAAAAAAGCTTTGGTGATTGTGCCCAATAAAAAGAGGGCTGAAGAAATAGAGACACGGTTGCAGGCGTATTTGAAAAAACAACAGGCAGATGAACAAAAGCAGATTCAAGAAAAGGAGAAGCAGTTGGCAGCAGAGAAGACGTTGAAGTACGGACTCAACACGGTGGTTGCTGACAAGAACGTCAAAGAGGTTGAGGCAAGCAAGCAGAAAGATGATGCCGACATGGGGGGAGAAGATCCCACCATCGAGAGCTACTCCCGAGTGCCCGTGTCGCAGTTTGGGCTTGCCATGTTGCGAGGCATGGGATGGAGCCCTGACGAGGAGAAGAGCAGCAAGAGCAGCAAGAGCAGCAGCAACAACAACAGCAAAGGCCCAACCGTCTTCTCTAATGCTAAGAAAACAGAGAAAAGACGACCGCTCACGGGAATTGGCGCCGATTAGAAACGGCTTCCCAGGAAAATACCACTCTGCTGGGCGGGCCGTCTTATGCAAGCTTGGAGAGCCCGGTTGACAGTCCCTGATGCCTGCTGCTTGATAACGCTTCTCTCTTCACGTCCGATGTGCTGGGGCGTTACTGCCTTTTTCCCGCCGCCTCCAGCCCAGCAATGTTCAACCCGACCATCGGTGAAGTCGACCCTTCGGCCCAGCCGAGAAGAAACAGTACTGCCACTCGTGTTTCAGCCGATTCCCTCTCCACACGAGAAATTCCTCAGGCTCATGTGAAATCTCATCTGAACCACCTGAAGCAAAACACCACAGGTTCTTTGCTTCATAGGAAATACAGTGATGTTTCAAGGGCCAGAAATGAAGAGGTGGAGCTAGATGAATTGTCATATGAAGAAAACCCCGTTGCAGCGGGAAGCTTCAAAAACTTCCGTTCTTCTGATGATTACAGTGAAGGTGAAGGTGAAGGTGAAGATGGAAATGACGATGATGATATTCTCTATCCCAAGGGCTGGGCACCCAAGCTGGTTGTTTTTGGCAGTTTCCTCGCATGTTTCACTTTGTTTGGTGTGATGAATGCAATAGGTGCAATTGCATCTTATGTGCAAAATAATCAATTGGCTGAAGATTCAGTTTCTTCAGTATCCTGGGTGTTCTCAATTTACATGTTTGTCTCCTTGTTTCTTGGTTTAATAGTGGGTCCTTTGTACGACACCTTTGGTGCCACTTATCTCCTACTTACGGGTAGTTTGTTCACTTTTACTGGTTTATTCGCCTGTGGATCTGCAACCACCATTTACCAATTCATTCTAAGTTTTGGTTTGTGCACTGGTATCGGTACCGGGTTTTTGATGTTTCCTGCCATCTCCGTCGTTTCAAGTTGGTTCAATAGAACAAAAAGATCCTTCTATATTGGAGTTGCTCAAACGGGTGGTTCCGTTGGTGGTATTTTTTTCCCCATTTTATTGAGGTACTTATTCGAAAAATATGGATTCAAGTGGGCAATGAGGATTTTTGCCTTGTTCAATCTGGGCATCACACTTTTCTCAAGTTTGATTACGAGGGACAGATTGAAGGAAATTCGTGAATTGACGGGGGAAGAGGCGGACGAAAGATCTTTCTGGATAAAATTTAAAGGATCAGTAGATCTCAATGCTTTTAAGGATAGAAAATTCTTAAGTTTAACTTGTGCTCTATTCATGAATGAATTTTCTCTTTTAATTGTCCTAACGTATCTTGCATCTTACGCCGTTGCTTACGGCGCATCTCCATCAGAGAGTTATGTCATGATTACAATTTTGAACGTTTCAGGTACTTTTGGAAAATTCATTCCTTCCTACTTTGCCCAAAAGTACGGTTGTTTCAATATGATGATTTTAATGTCAGTGTCAATGACCTTGGAATGTTTCATCATTTGGTTACCATTCGGTAAATACAAATCGGCATTGTATGTTTTCATCGTCCTTTTTGGATTTGCCTATTCCGCAACGTACTCATTAACTGGTGCTACTGTGGGTACGATCACAACAAAGACGAAAGATTTTGGTAAACGTTACGGATCTGCGTATGCGATTGTTTCGTTTGGTAACTTGATCTCGTTGCCCATCTCTGGTTCTTTCATCATCAGCAAAAGTACGACCGACTACGATCATATGGTTGCGTTTGCTGCATCCACGTGTGCCCTTGCGTCCATTTTATTCATTGTGTCCAGATGGACCGTCGTTGGAAAAAAAATCTGGATATCTATTTAGATGAAAAATGTGTAAATTTGTAAAAGTAACAAATTCATGTCTTGATCAGCGAAAGATGAGATGATCGACCCATATATTATGGTATGTGCATTACTTTCTTTTGAAATAAGCACCATGTCGGGGAATGAGAGAATACCATCAGTCAGGCTTCACGATGAAATATTCGAAGAGTTTCTAAACACCCTAGGTTGGGAAAGCGTGCCGGTTGCTCATAGAAGGGACGATGGCAAAATCGATAATTCATCCAATAATTCCGTATATCACGGACGCAACCCACGACTGAGTTTGTTTAACCGCTCCTCCAACAGGATTGGCTCCTCTGAAGACGAAGCAGATAGAGCAAGTGAGCAAGAAGATGACGTTGATGATGATAGTGAACAGAATGACGAAAGTGCAGGGGACGAAAGTGCAGAGGGTGAAAGGGCAGGATTTGTGCTAGGTGGCCAAATTCATGTCACCATTTCTAACCGCAATTCCATCTTTGATGAGTTCCCAACTTCAAAATTGAAAGTTTTTCCTCAACTAAGAGCACATAGATTTACGTATAGAAAGAACGATAACTTGACAAATAAGTTTAAGAAGGAATTGAAAATTTCAAATTCAGTTAAGGATAATGGGATCCCGCTGAACTCTAAGGACAATATTGTCAATTATGACCGAAGAAAACCGGAATGTGAACATAACTACCTGAACAATGATCTGGTCATAGAGTCACCAGATCCCATGTTCTCTTTGAAGAATCAACCAAAGGATAAGTTCCCAAGTCCGAGTGTTCTTAATGTGTCTGGTATATCGGAATTGCAACTGAATATACCCGATTTAGGAAATATTGGTTGCTCCGGGTATAGCAGGGGCAATTTGTCTGCCAGTTATTCTTATAGTGGGAACATATATTTGGTTGTTGCTACAGGATCAAGAATCAACTTATTCAAATACGAAGAGAAAAAATGGTTTTTTTTGGGATGGGTTGACCTCAAATCGCAGGAAACGTTGTTGGCGCAAGTCTATCATGCGGTGCATCAAGATGAGGCGTTTTCAATCAACTATATTACCATCAAGGAGTACCATGATTCAGAGAGCGGTACAGATTATAATTTGCTTGCGGTGTGTAACGACTATGGACAAGCAATATTATTAAACGTGGATCAAATTTTGGAAGAATTTTTGTCATCGGTAACCGACCTGGAGCACCAGAAACAGATATACTATGATCACTTGAACAACAAGGATTTAATGATATACGAATGCCAGGCAGTGAAGAACGACATGAAGCTTTTCAAATCCAAATTCGACGTTTTCAAAACACCCATTTTCATTGAGAACAGTATCTGGGGGCTTGATATTTGCAAGAACATGATTGCCATTTCGGCAAATAATCGGGAAGTTTTACTCATCTATCAGAACAAATCGTTCCAGATGTCGTATGCATCGTCTGCACCGTTAAGCCATAACATCCCCTATGTTAATATTCTCAGGTCCAAGGATGATGAATGTTATATATGTTGTGGAACATATCACGCTCATCAATATATTTTAAAACTCAATGAACTCTCACGAAGGCTAGACGTGGTTGACGTGATTGAAATGGATGGCCCCGTTTGGACATGTAATTTTGTGGGGAATGATGTTTTTCTGAGGGTTAATTCATTGAAGGAGCTAACGGGGGAGCTGATCAATGATTTAGAAGAAGAGAAAAGGCTGGATCTGATAATATCGCAAAGTTTGATTCTCGATGCTGAAACAGTTCCAAGTTCTAATATTGGTCTTGCGGCCAGATTCACACATCTATCCATACCGACAATCACGAGCCGACCTCACAAAAGGTTTAGAAGGCATAATTTGATGGCGCTCATTGTAACTACACAACTACAACGAATACGGAAACTATACGATGAATGGTATGTCAAGTATGAGAATCATTCAGCTGTTTCAGACATGAGTTTTTTTGAGAGACACATTTTGAGTGAGTTTTCACTCGTATCCACATCTCCCTCATCAGTGGGGCTTTTTTCAGCCAAGGAGTTGGTAAATTTGGGAACATGTAAAAACGTGTTTCCTGTGATAGAATCGCCCGATATTGTTGAACGGAGCAACGTGGCACTGGGAGGGGAAAACGAGAGGATTTTACCGGCAGGGTTTGAATTTTTGAATAGGATTTATCTTGTGTTACCGATGTACCCGCTCAATGCGATTGCTGTGGCGACACAAGCTGGCCAGGTGGCCATATTCAGATTCACTGAGTATAATGGGTTGAAGAGTATGAGATTGGAATGGATGTTGATAGATCCGGTACGGTGCCATAGCCATCAGGCAAACCGCATAGATAGTATCATTGGATTGAGCGGTTGTCAGGTTGGGTATGATAATAATGGGGAACCGGAATGGACCATCACTGTGGTGTACGGGGATTTGCGGACATTGAACTATCAAGTCGGGAAGAATGGGGACGAACTCAATGTATTTGACATTTTGTAAGTATATAGTTATATACAGAATTATTTGGTGGCAGCAGCAGCAGCAGCAGCAGCATCCTGAGCTTGCTTTTCAGCAGCAGCTCTGGCAATATCTTCAGAAGAAGGCATACCTTCGTTGACGATTTTACCTAAAGTTAATTTTTGGTCGGCCATCAGTTCCTTGGTCTTTTCTTGTTCCTCCTTTAGCAATTTTTCACCGTTTTCCTTTAAGTAGTTGTGCATGTGCAAGTAGTTTCTTTGGCCCTGTTCACGAATCATGTCCAATGGCATTTTCTTTGCACCTCTTAAGGATGGTGGGATACCCAAGATGGTGGAAAAGAAGTCATTAGACTTCTTACGTTCTTGGGACTGTTTCCAGTCTTCACGCATCTTCTGTTCTCTGACTGCAAACTCTTCAGGAATGTGATCTTTATCGGCAAATGAGGCTATGACCTGTCTGACATCCTTGGTGTGGGAAGTGGCTAAGTATTCGAGGAAGGGGATAAGTTTGATCAACTTGTCATCCTTGTTACCATCCCATTTTTCAACCGGAACGGCATTTTCAGGTTGCATGGAGTAACAGCTCTCATCTGGGTCGACGATGACGACTTTGGACAAATCTCTGTTCAACAAACTCAAATCTTTGATTAATTTCCCGTCCTTTGCCCGACACACCTCACGGAATAAGGAGTATGAGATGAAAGCATGGTATGGATCCAGTTTGGCGACAGTGTTTTCGGCAAACGCCATAGAGGAACGTGAGAAGACGACGATTTCATAGTATTGGGACAAGTAGCCCAAAAAGTAATCCAGACCGGGTCTCTTGGCGGTTTTCCAGCCCTTCTTATAATCCCAAGACGAGTGAACCAACAAGTCGTCCAATTCTAAGACCAAGGTGTATGGAGGAGCGTAAGGGCCCTCAGGTTGGGGAGGCAACAAATCTGTAAATGCGGGCTCGGAGAAGACGTCCGAAACACCCAACAATCTCTTCTTCAATCTGGTGAAAATGAGGCCTGGGGTGTAACCGTTTTCAGACTCGACGTAGATATCGGCCTCTTCGACGGGGTCGTAATCTCTAGCCATGTATCCTAGGAAACCGAGATTAGCGGAGAGGAAAGTGTACCAGAACATACGTGAGTAGAACTCCTTCTTCTTGTCGATTGTCGACTTGGTGTTGTGTCTTCTTGATTTTGTCTGCTCGAACTCATCCTTAGGTGGCTCTTCAGACTTCGATTTGGATCCACTATCAGATCCGGAACCGGAAGCCCCCGCCTTTTGTGGTTCTTCGGTGTCGACACCGGCCTTGGATAGCAAGTCGTCGTCCAATATACTCTTCTGTTTATGTTGGTCGCCGTTTTCCTTTGAAGCGTAACCACGGTTTGGGGATACAGCTGGTGCAAAAGCGGTAGCTCTTGGAAATGCCGGGATGGATGCTGTGGGGACACGCACACGGAGTGCTGTCCTGAGAGAAGCTCTAACTAGGGAAGCCATGGTTGCGGTGGCAAGGGAGCCAAGAGTGCAGGAACAAAGAGTAAGAAGAAGGTGCCGTCGTCCAGTGGAAGTGAAAAGTGGAAAACGGCGACGGCGAGCTGAGCATTTTGCCTACACAGTAAAGGGAAACGGTGTTGCGGAGGTGGTTGGGCACTACGGTACACTACAGAGGGTTCACTACATTACGGTGGAAGCAGTGGAGAGAGATGTGTCAGTCAGTAGGTCATCATCAGGTCATGGGTCGATTCTCCTGGGGAGAAGACCTGCACAAACGATGGTTTTAACGCTGGCCGTGGCCGGTTTTGCCAGCACACGTGTAATCTTGAGGTACCCGGGTCAGAGACAGCGCTGACATCTGGGATGCCGTGAGAGAGGCTCTGTATGGCCCGTGTGCCCTGGCAAACAGAGAAGAAAGAGAAGGAGGTGAAGAAGAAGAAGAGGAAGAAGAAAGTGAAAGAGAAAGTCAAGAAAACAGCAAAAGGCGGGAACCAAAAGCGAATTTTGTGGCAACATGAAATTCGACGGGTTTGGCCAGGGTTTCTTCTGGTCCTTTCTGTAGCCATGTCCGACCCGTTTGCAGCCCAGCTCTCGGCCTTCAAGAAGTCTCTCAAGTCGTCTGCAGACCTTCCGCAACAACGGCGGATTGTCCCCACGGAAAAGCGTCCGCTGGACCCTTCTTCGCCCAACTCAGCTGCCTCAAATGCCACGAAACGGACGAAACCTGCAGCTACAGCAACAGCAGAAGCAGCAACAGCAGAAGCAGCAGCAGAAGCAGAAGCAGCAGCATCTGCATCTGCAGCCACTCCAGTTGCACCTGTCGATATACCCATCGATGAGTCGGCACCGGCGCCCTCCATCGCCGCCACCGCCAAGACGGCGGCAGCACAGGCAGCTGCGTTATCCATGCAGGGCAACTTAACGATGAAGCTCATGGCGTCTTCGGACTACATCAAAAGCAAGGACAGAGAGGTGCCTGTTTTTGAGCTCCAAACGTCCCTGGGGTTCAGTGTGGACGCACAGCTTCTCAAATGCTTGTCCAATGTGGACAGGATCCAGTACAACCCGGAGTCTACATCTTTCCAATATCTATCCTTGCACAACATTAAAACCGGGGATGACCTTCTGCGGGTCCTAAGAAATCAGCCTGCGTACGCCGGTCTTAGTGTCAAACAGTTGAAAGACGGATGGAACAAGTGCATACCCACCATTGAGAAACTAGAGGAGGAGAACGAGATCATCGTGCACAAGACAAAGAAAGACAATTCTCCCAGACATATATGGATCAACTTTGACAAGTTGCCGATCCGTGTGTACAATGGGGTGCAGTCGATCCAAAACTGGGAGTTGCTCACGGGTCAGCTTCAGCCGTCACACACAGTTGCCACGAAGGCCAAGTCGTTGGACATGATTTTTTACGAAATGTGGAATGCCGTGCATATACCTCCGCATGACGACTTGGTCAAGATACTACTGGACAATGGATTGAAACCCACCAACGTCGAACCCGAGAGCCTGAAGAACAAGAAAATCAACTCCGTCAAGGAACGGAAGCAGAAGAAGGCAAGACGTGGAAAGATTACAAATATCCATATGAAGGGGATTCTTAAAGATTATTCTAGTAGGCTCAAGTAGTTGGATCTAGGGGATCTTTTCCTGTTTGCAGATAATCAAATCTATATATCTATATCTATACACATATACCGTCGTGAACAAACATAATCACTCACTTCTTTGACTTTCTGTCCTTTTTCTCTTTTTTGTCCTTCTTGTCCTTCTTGTCCTTCTTATCCTTCTTACTCTTCTTGCTCTTCTTTCCCTCTACGTCCTCCTCTTCGACATCACCATGCAGTCTCTTTTGGCCAGATGGACCGGGCACCACCGGTTCGTGTGCCTCCGCATAATCCTTGATGTCATACCCGGTGGGGAAATGACGCATACGTAGACCAGTCTCCTTTTCAACGTCAACACGTTGTATGACCACCTTGTTGTGATTGATGCTTGGAATGTCCACTTTCTCGTTCACATTGACAAACTTATTGATCTTGATATCGCTCACCCTGAATCCCTGTTTTGCTGGAACGAAAACCTTGAACTTGTTATCACTCGACTTGACTTCGTCCTCGGTGGATACGCTGTATGTCTTACCACCAATCTGCACCTCACTGCCAGATTGAACGGGCAATGTCTTGATCTGCGAAACGTCCACGTCCTTCGGAAGTTTGATCAGCCACACCTTTTCCTTATCCTTCTTCTCAAAGGCCTTTGGACTGCTATTGTCGGTCTTCTTTGTGTACTTACGTGGTGGAACAAACTCAACGGCCTTTTCTTCCAAGTCTCTCTCGGTGTCGGAATCGGTGGTGAGTCCGTCGTCCGAGTCCACGATCATCTCCTCAGATATGATTTTCTTTGCCATGTTGCTGTGTCTCTATGTGTCTCTTTGTGGGTCGTCCCCTGGCTGCCGTCTGCCTAGCTTTGCTGTCTTTTCCCAGCTCTTTTGCATGGAAGAGAAAGTGAAAAAAAAAAAAAAAAAAAAAAAAAAAAAAAAAAAAAAACAAAAGAAAACGGAAGGGGGAGGGGGGGGGACAGGGTGCCAGGAGGGTGGGGGGGGGGGGGGGGGGGGGGGGGGGGGGGGGGGGGGGGGGGGG